>CAKOAT010205377.1:9509-48391 GCA_932364175.1 Eruca vesicaria subsp. sativa
TTCAAGTTTATCTTTGGACGAAAATTTACAGGGGAATTGCGTTGAATTCATCCCTTGTTTGATTCAACGATCTTCTTCCTTTCTTCTTCTTCTCTATTTCTTCTTTATCAAATCAAATGGTTCTCATCTATGTTTCATGTGGTGTTTGGAGACGGGATGTGAATAATGAGTGGAAGTTCATTGTTGATAATGAAAAAAAAGGCAGATTACTCTCGTTGGAAGCAAGTACTACAGTAGAGCAATTGAAGATGATGGTTTTGGAGGATTTTGGAATGGAGGAGAAGATTGTTAGCGCTGAGTTGAGTTATTTTCCAAGTTCTTTGATGAGTAATTTAGGAATTCCACCAGTTGTTATTTCCAATGATCGCCAAGTTTGCAATTTTATTGGATATAGGAAGAAAAATTCATCCATCTACTTGTGTGTGTCATTTACGGGTATGGTTGGGAAGCGAAACAACAATTTCGATCTAAATGAGAAGCCTTCTAACTCAATTTTCTTGTCAAGCTTCTCCCCCATTACAGTGATGGCTGTTTGAAACGTATGCTGCAAGAATCTCTTCAAGTCTTCATTCTCCATCTCCACACCCGCCTCATCTTGTTCCTCATTTATGGAAGTTGTTTTCAATTGTTTTTGAAGCTCATAATCCATAACCTGCAAGCAAACAAAAAATAAGAAAAATAGATCAATACTTTACAACTTAAAGAATCAAAGTCGAGCTCAAGTAAAAACAATAACTAACCAATACAAGCTCAAGTAAAATAAACAACCAAAACGAGCTCAAGTAAAACAATAACATTCATATATACCTTCACCAAGACGAAGACAAAACTGTGTTTGATAATTTGAGTGAACCGAATTCCCTAGAGTGTCCAATCTTCTTTCTTTTATTGACCTATGAAACAAAGAAAACAAGTTATAGGCTTGATAACAAAAAGTTGCTGANTGAAGCAAACACTTACTCAAGTTGAAATCCGAAATCAGAAAGAGGATTCGTCGGAGAGAGGATTCGTCGGGGAGAGGAGACGGGTCTGAGACGCAGCTTCGTCGGAGAGAGGAGACACGGGTCGGAAACAGAGCTTTGTGGGAGAGAGGCCGGACTTCGCCGGAGAGAGGCCGGAGAGAGGTCGGAGAGAGAGAGAGAGAGAGCCTCCTGCTTGGTTTCTCTCCTTCGTTTGTCGGAGAACGAGACTGAGAAAGGAGACGACTTTATTAAGATTTTAAAAAAAAAAATTAATAAACATAGGGTTAATTTTGTATTTAATTGGGTAAAGGTATATTTAGACAAAAGTAAAATGGGCAAAGGTATAAGGTGACAAACTCATCCTCAAATTGGCCCGATTAGCCAATTTTCTCTTAGATTTATTTGTTCTTCAAAATTCAAATTCCTTAATAAAACCAGTATCCACCTACCTATTTATAAGGAGCTAATAATCATAGTAAACCTTTAAAAAAAAATACAAATCTAAAATTTTAATTACAACTAATCAAATAAGTTAAGCTATTAAAACTAAAGAAATGTTTATTAATAACTTCAAAATATGTATAATAAATGTGTATAAATTTACTATAAAAATATCATCTAATACCTATTTATTTATTATTAAGAACTAGAAATGTATATTCAACATAAATATTATATTATTATAATAATAAAACATATAATATATAACACAAAAAATAAGTGATAATTCTCTTTCATTGTTATACATTTCAATTCTAACCCATAATGATATATATATATATAAACAACTAAAAGATGAAAATTTAAAACAGTTAATAAAATTGATGCATATAGATTTTTTTTTTTGTCAGCCGCCCATTTACTCTAGATCAAGTGGTGACTAGTCGAGTCGATTCTCCGAGGAGAAACTCCGTCTGGCCGGATCAGATCTATATGGGAAAATAAATAGCCTCTATTTCTTGCTTCTTTAGCTAGTGCATCCGCTCGTCCATTTCTACTTCGCGGAATATGAGACAGACTCACATCCTCGAAGTCCTCCCGTAGTCGCTGAAACACCTCAATCTCTGTTGCGAAAGCCGGCCAGTCTTCCGGTCTAGTAGACATGTTCACTAGATCCGAATATATTCAATGAATCATGTATGAAACTGTTTTACAATATGTATTTTTTAGACACTCGCACAGGCGTGCGGCCAGAATTTAGTTTTAGGTTGAAGCCCTAGTGTGCTCATATGGCAGAAGATTTTCTAAAATATGTTACACAATTTACTAACTAGATGACCCCCAGTTGTTTTGTGTATATATCTCACAATATTAAAAGGGAATAAGATGAGAGGTGAGACCCATGTTCTAAAACGTGGCGCCTAGGACCGCGTAGTCATCGAGAAGTCGCATGGCTGGACAGCACCGCTGGGATTTGGCTGTAATTGGCCAAAAAATCGGAACTTGCGAAAAAACTTCGTTTTTCTTCTCTTAAACTCTACAAATAGAAAATTATTTCATAGATTTATCTATAGTTGGAACAGATCTAGCAAGTTTCAAAGAAATCACTTTAAAAACGGCGAAAAAAAACCCTAGCCGCCATGTTAGAGAAGGGGGTCGTGTTTGAAAGGAAGAAGATGAAAGTCAAATGTCATTTTTGTCCTTCATTAAAGCTGAGTTTTTATAAAGACCAAAAAGAAGCAATGGGCATCGAACCCAGCCTTATGTTAGACATTAATATGACACTGGCCACTGGACCACTTTATTATTTTGGTAGTTCTTTTAAGTTCTATAATATATATACCGGCAAACTAAATAAAAATGAAAACTTCCGCCCCACATAATTTCCGATTAATCCCCGATTTTTTTGTTAGGCGCTAGACCTAACCCAACCGCCCGACTAGCGCCTAACGTTTTCTCGAACAGAGGGTGAGACTATCCACGTAATCAAATTAAATCAACCAATCATAAGGTTTTTTCACGTCACGTCATAATATATATTAATCGATAGCATACTAAACTATCGGATCAAACTTATGTGGGCTGCTCCTAATCCATGTGAATTGGCCCACTTTTAATTAGCCCAAGGCTGCCACAGAACTCAAATCGTGTCATCATCGTCCAGACCCGACTCTTCCAATTCATTGGAATCGATTCGAGTCGCTGCAAATAACCATTCATAACTTTCTTTTTATTCTTACCCCAATTCGTTTTCTTTTCCTTAAATCAATGGATTATCGACGAAACCACCATCGTATCCCTCCGCAGCGTCGTGTTCTCTCCCATCTCTGATTCATACTTGGCCACAAAAACAGCCAAGCAGGTTCAAAATCCACGTATTTACCGTGCTAGCTTGATCGTTGGTATCAGATGATAAATTCGTTTACAGTGATCAAAAGCACTGTACCACCTGTTATTTGGGCCTATGTCTTCACTCTCTTGGGCCATTTACTCAAATGGGCCGGTCACTATCAGTACGAGCTTATAACTCGGGAAGTGTCGATGCTAGTGGGCTTTGCCTTTCGTGTTGGGCCAGAGTCGGCTTCTTCTGGTACTTAAGCAGAAAACAAAAGAAGAAGGTAGTTAGTTCTGTTACAGCTATCATCACAGAGCATCGGAAGCAAAGAAGAGAGATCATCGGAGAAGAAGCTTTGTACATCGTCGTGTGGTCAAAGTACGTCGGAGAAGTTCTTGATCTCTAATTCCTTTGTATTGTAATCTCTCTTATCGTGTATACCTGTAAAAGATCGAGAGAGATTAGAATTTGTATACTTCCTCCGGAGGTTAATACCCGGAGATTGATAGTGAATGGGGAGCACGAGCCTCCCCCCAGACGTAGCGAAAGGATCCGTGAGCTGGGCAAACAAATCGTATTGTCTTTTCTTTGCTTAGAAATTACATCAAACTCAATCAAGATACAAAGATCAAATCGCAACAAGTGGTATTAGAGCGCTGGTTTTAGTATCAAGGGGATTCATGTCAGTTTCTCATTCGGATCAGGAAAAGGAAGCAAGATTGTTCTAAATTTCTATTCAAGCAAGCAAGAAGAAGATCAGGTCAAGGTTCGAAACTTATCTGGTTATCTGTGTGTGCTGTTTTGCCTTTTGAAGATTACGCAAGAAGGTCTTTACTTCTAAGGGAGCTGGTTTCGTGGTTTTCAGTTGCTACGGGGTCTTTAGTTTCAGATTGTATCCTGAAATTAAAGATTAAGATACATACAGTTAGTAATGGAGTCAACAAAAGGGAAATTTGAGGTTGAAAAGTTTGATGGTCAAGGAGACTTTGGTATTTGGAAGCACAAGATGTTGTGTGCTCTGGAGATTCTTGGTTTAGACTCGGTACTTGAGGAAGAAGCTGAAGATTCAGGCAATGATGACGAGGACACGAAGTCTGAAGCTGATCCTAAGAGAGCTGCAAAAGATTAACGTGTAAGAAGTCTCATCAAGATGAGTTTGAGCGATCAAATCATAAGAAAAGTGATGAAGGAAGAGACTGCACTCGGCATTTGGAGAGCCTTGGAGAAGGATTATCAGACCAAGTCACTCCCAAATCGGATCTACCTGAAGGAAAGATTTACAAGTTACAAAATGGATGAGCTAAAGACGATAGAACATAATTTAGATTCATTTCTAAAGCTGGTGAATGACTTGGAGATCCTCAATATCAACATCTCAGATGAGGATCAAGCAATTCAGATTCTAACAGGTCTACCGTCTAAGTATGAGCCACTTGTTCACACCTTGAAGTATGGAACTGGCAAGGATACGCTGACGGTTAATGAGGTTGTTACTTCAGCTTATGCAAAGGAGACAGAGTTGAGAGAAAGAGGTTTACTGCAGAAAAAGAAAAGTGAGGCAGAGGGTCTTTACGTCAGCAACAGAGGCAGATCAGACAGGAAGGATAGACAGTCAACGAGGTTCAGGTCAAAAAGTAGAGGAAGGGGCTTTCAGAAATCGAGCAACAAAGATAAAACTGATAAGGGTTGCTTCATCTGCGGAAAGGAAGGTCACTGGGAAAGGGAGTGTCCAGATAGAGGGAAAACAGGAATGCGAACTCTGCTAATATCGCCTCAAGGAAAAGGGAACAACCCTGAATCTTGACTGCAGTATACAGGACACAAGAGGCAAATGGGTTATGGATTCTGGAGCGAGCTTTCACATAACACCAAACAAAGAAGTCCTCTTTGATCTTGAGGAAGGTGAAGGAGGGAAGGTGTTAATGGGAAACGACACATTCAGTGAGATTAACGGAGTTGGGAAAATAAAGATTAAGAAGTCTGATGGCACCATTGTGGTTCTCACCGGAGTTAAGTATATGCCAACTATGGGTAGAAACTTGATTTCTTATGGATATATAGAAAAGGCTGGGTGTAGTACACAAGGGATAAGTTCCAAGTGAAATTCTACAAAGATGGTAAGGAGGTTCTTTCAGGTAACTACACAGATGGGGTGTACTATCTGAATGGTAAAGTCTTGGTAGGAGAAACTCATGTAGCGTAATCTAAAGTTGATTCAAGGAAATGGCACTCGAGGCTAAACATATGAGTCTAAAGAACATGGAACAAGCAGGGTTACTTGGAAAGCAAGGAAGTTAACTCACTTGGCTTCTGTGAGGAATGTGTGTTGGGGAAAGCTCACAAGCAAAGTTTCAAGAAGGGAAAACATACTTCTAAGGAGGTTCTAGAGTATGTGCATTCAGATATATGGGGAGCACCTTCTGTTACTCCTAGTTTAGCCGGAAAGAAATATTTCATAATCTTCATTGACGACTTTTTCAGAAAGGTTTGGATATATTTTCTCAAATCTAAGGACGAGGCTTTCTTAAAATTTGAGGAATGGAAGTTGGAAGTTGAGAACCAAATGTCTAAGAAGGTCAAGTGTCTTAGAACTGACAACGGGTTGGAATACTGCAATAAGAAGTTTGATGAGTTCTGCAAACAGCCAGAGATCAAGAGACATAGGACATGTGTCTACACACCTCAGCAGAACGGCGTTTCAGAAAGAATGAACCGTACGATAATGGAACGAGTAAGATGTATGTTGGCAGAAAGTGGAATGGAAGAAAGTTTTTGGGCTGAAGCAGCATCTACAGCTGTTTATCTGATCAATAGGTCACCTAGTTCAGCAATTGATTTCCAGATTCCAGAAGATTTGTGGAGTGGTCACAAGCCGAGTCTATCACATCTAAGAAGATTTGGATGTTCTGCGTACGTTCATTCAGTCAAGGCTAAGAACTAAGGGTTACTTCGTGGGTTATCCTCAGGGAACTAAGGGATTCAGAGTTTGGATGCCAGAAGAGGGTAAGTGTGTTGTCAGCATAAATGTTATATTTCACGAAGAAGAAGTGTTCAAGGATTCACTAAAGCGTCAAGAGTCGAGCTGCGAAAATGAGAGTTCAGATCTAGTTCAGACAGATAAAGCTGAGAAGAGAAAGGGAAAAAGAGTTTCTTTCAGTACAGTTCTGGTTAAGGGTCCTACAGGTGGTTTACATGACTCAGAGGCGTCTACGTCAGGCACTGCTACAGAGTCTACATGTTCAGGTGGGGATAATTCAGATTCACTTGTGGAAGAGGGTTCTACGGTTGTTGAGTCAGAAAGCTAAACACAAGAAGAGCAAGATCTCGGAGATTATATCTTAGCAAGTGACAGAATACGGAGAGAAACCAAGATGCCATCTGGGTATGATGATTTCGATGTTGTGGCTTACGCTTTAGCAGAAGCACAAGACATCGAGATAGATGAACCACGGTCATACACTGAAGCAATGACAACTCGAGACAGAGACAAGTGGAATGCAGCCAGTAAAGAAGAAATGGTCTCTCTAGAAAAGAATGGGAAATGGGATATTGTTAAAAGGCCAGAGAAGAAACGGGTTATTGGTTGTAGATGGATCTACAAAAGGAAACCAGAGATTCCCGGTGTTGAAGATCCTAGGTATTAACTCAACAACCGTAGAACCCTCTTCCCGTAGAACCCTCTTCCCGTAGAACCCTCCAAAGCAGATTGGTTGCTAAAGGTTACTCTCAGGTTGAAGACATTGACTACAATGAGGTTTTTGCACCCGTGGTAAAACACGTTTCAATAAGGATCATCCTATCATTAGTGGTTAATGAGAACCTAGAGTTGGAACAGTTGGATGTTAAGACCGCTTTTCTACATGGCACTCTAGATGAGGAGATCTATATGGAGCAACCTGAGAGGTTTAAGGTTAAAGGTAAGGAAGATATGGTTGGTCTTCTAAAGAAATCTCTATACGGTCTTAAGCAGTCTCTGAGGCAATGTAATAAAAGGTTCGATGAGTTCATGAAAAATCAGAAGTTCAGACAAGAGTCACAGAGATCCTTGCGTCTACATTAGAGGGACAAACAGTTCAGAGAAGGTTTATCTACTTATCTACGTTGATGATATGCTGGTGGCTTCTAAGGATTCAAGTGTTATTGAGAGTTTGAAGAAGAGTTTGAATCAAGAATTCGAAACGAAAGAATTGGGAAATGCTTTGAGAATTTTGGGAATGGACATCACCAGAGATAGAGTAAAAGAAACGCTAAAGTTGTCTCAGGGAAAGTACTTGAAGCAAGTTCTCTCAACCTTTAACATGACTAACTGTAAGTCCGTTACAACCCCATTAGGGTCTCACTTCAAACTTAAAAGCTTGGACGAAAAGGAAACTAAGGTTGAGGCTGAGTTTATGAGGGATATACCATATGCGAGTGTTGTTGGGAGTCTTATGTACGCAATGGTTGGATCTCGACCAGACATTGCACACACGGTAAGAGTGGTCAGTAGATTTATGGGAAATTCAGGTAGAGAACACTGGGAGGCAGTGAAATGGATTTTAAGGTACATTAAGGGGACCTACAACTACAGTTTAAACTTCACAAAGAATTCAGGTTTTAAGGTGGAAGGTTACTGCGATGGAGATTATGCTACAGACCTTGACAGGAACAGGTCAGTAACTGGGTATATTTTTCAAGTTGGTGGCAACACAGTTAGTTGGAGGTCAGGGCTTCAGCCTATAGTGTCTCTATTTACTACAAAGTCAGAATATATGGCACTAACAGAAGGAGCAAAAGAAGCGTTGTGGCTAAAATGGATGTGTGAAGATTTGGGATATGATCAACAAGCAGTTAAGATTTATTGTGATTCACAGTCTGCAATTTTCTTAGTCAAGAATGGTGGTTATCACGAAAGGACGAAACATATTCACAATAAGTTCAATTTCATCAGAGACGTGGTGGCAGCAGGTGATGCAACAGTTGTCAAGATTCACACAAGCCTAAATCTAGCAGATATTTTGACGAAGAGTGTACCTGGAAAGACTCTGGAGAAGGGTCTTGTCTCCGTAAGGGTTTTGGAGTAAGCCGCACGGCTTACGGCTGTAGAGGTGGAAGCGGCTCATCCTACGGCAAGGAGGAGGTGGTTGTGATTTCCTCACCTCGCAAACAGAGAAAACAGAGGGTTAGTTTTTCCAAAGATATAAGAGGAAAAAAGGTCTTTTCATCATGCGTGTTACTGGTGTACTAAAGATCTGAAAGGTCGTGTAAAGGAGTGAGTTACCTGAGGAGTCGATCTAGTTTTGGAGAGGTTTCGCTTGTGGATTGCATGTGGTCTTCTGGGTTTTGGATGGTCAGAATCAGGTATAAGTTTCATCATCTTCATCTTCATGAGTTCTGGATGGCCAGATTCAGGATCAGAGGTTGAGCTTGAGTCAGGGTTAGTCAGAAGTCTTCTGAGAGGCAGAGAAGTGGGGAGATCTAAGGTCTTGACTTTGAGGTGGAGTTCCGTTGGTGAAAGTTCATCGGGAAAGGAAAGTCGAAGGATTTTCTAAGGCAGAGACGGAGAAGGGTCGAGAGGATACGACAGTGTTAGGGTTTCGGATGTTTTGTCCGAATGAGAAGATAGAGTAAAGCCAAGGTGGAGAATGTTATTTGGGCCTATGTCTTCACTCTCTTGGACCATTTACTCAAATGGGCCGGTCACTATTAGTACGAGCTTATAACTCGGAAAGTGTTAATGCTACTGGGCTTTGCCTTATCTTGTTGGGCCAGAGTCGGCTTCTTCTGGTACATAAGTAGAAAACAGAAGAAGAAGGTAGTTAGGTCTGTTACAGCTATCATCACAGAGCATCGGAAGCAAAGAAGAGAGATCATCGGAGAAGAAGCTTTGTACCTCGTCGTGTGGAGTCGGAGTATGCCGGAGAAGTTCTTGATCTCTAATTGCTTTGTATTGTAATCTCTCTTATCGTGTATACCTGTAAAAGATCGAGAGAGATTAGAAGTTGTATACTTCCTCTGGAGGTTGATACCCAGAGATTGATAGTGAATTGGGAGCACGAGCCTCCCCCTAGACGTAGCGGAAGGATCCGTGAACTGGGCAAACAAATCGTATTGTCTTTTCTTTGCTTATAAATTACATCAAACTCAATCAAGATACAAAGATCAAATCGCAACACCATCAAAAAATTTAGCTAAAAAAAAAGTTAAAGCAAAAAATAATTTTTATTTGAAAGTTTAGCTTTTTGCAAAATTTATATTTTATTGATCTGCCCTTTTACTTTTTCTGTGTAGGCTGATCATGAACTAGAAGCTATTAGACATACGTGATTGCAAGAGTTTACTTCTCGACACCGCACTGTAACTATTATTACCATCACTTCTGCCAGTTTTTTTTTACAGAGGAAAAAGTTGCATTTTTAGCTGATTGTGAAGCAACCTGATTAGCATGGGGAGTATCTCAATCAAAAGAATCCGAAGCAACGGAGAGCACCAGATGATACTAAAAGGTGTGAATCGTTGACTCTCTATAAGCTGATGGTAAATTGAACTCTTTTTTCAAGATTGGAACTAATCTATTTTCTGACTGGAACATATGCTTAGGGAAGCTAGACAAATGATGCTTAGTCAAATATTGTTTTTCCCACTCCTGAGAGAGTAGTAAGTCGTAGTTTAATAAAAAACATGGCGATGGCGACGGCGACTGAAGACCTAGTTTTCTAGATGGTGTTTTCCGACTCAGGCAAAGGGATTTTGAAGGAGTATGGAAGGAAATGTGTGGGGGTTCATAAATGGAGGATCTCAATATCAATCATGGGGATTTGGTGGAGTTTGAATCGATCGTCTGCACATCTGTGGTTTAAAGGGAAAGGGTATGGGGGATCTACAGAGATCCGATGGGAAATAGAGGAAGAATATTCAGAAATCAAAGGTTTTATTATCAGATTTCTGAACTTGGAAAACTCAGAGGGGAAGGATTCAGAAATCTGTTTTATTGGAGATTTTAGTGATGGAAAAAAGGCAACCAATATTAACTTTTTCGAATTTTGGATTTGGCTTGATTCTGAAGGAATGAAGAGGAGTTATGGTGATAAAATATTGGCGTGCTTAATCAAGACTCATGGAATCTCTCTGGAATGTTCACTGATTTCCGCGATCTGGAACTTTAAAGTAGGATCTTGGAAGAGTGATACGAGTCTCCTAAAGCCCAAGTATATAATGAGGGATGGTGATGGTGTCCAAGGTATCACCATTACTACTCCAATACTAAGTCTTTAATATTTTCAGTTTCGGTTTCTGTTCGCGAGAAGATGTCGCAAGGTAACTTGGTGGGAAGCTCGGGTGTTGGGAAGAAGGTGGAATTGCGCAAAACATTGAAGATCACGGTCCCAAAGTTTGATAACTCAAGTTTGATTGAACGCTATGCCAAAACATTAATTGGCAGATGCATGAATCCAAACAAACAAGATGTCAAGGCCCTCATCATCCTCATGCCGAAGATTTGGAAAGTGGAAGATCGGGTAGTAGGTATCGACTTGGGTCTTGGTCGCTTCCAGTTTAATTTTCAGGAAGAAGAAGACATTGTAGAGGTACTGAAATTCCAGCCTTATCACTTTGATTACTGGATGATCTCGCTGGTGAGGTGGGAACTGGTTCTCGACAGGAAGTATCCGTCAGCCATCACCTTTTGGGTCCGAGCTCTAGACGTGCCACTACAATATTGGGCTGTTCCTACTTTTGAATGCATAGGGAGGGCTATTGGGGCAGTGAAGGAGGTGGATCTTGCCAACAGAAGGATTTTGGTGGAAGTTGATGGTTTCAAAAGTCTATGTTTTGAGACATCCTTGGACTTCAATGGAGGAGAGGAGGTTCTGGTCCCATTGAGATACGAGAGGCTGTTTGGGTATTGTGATACATGTCTGAGTCTTTGCCATGATTCCCATTCTTGTCCTGCAACAAATGAGCTCTCTCCGGATGACAGAAACATGGCGATCCACTCAGATGGGAAGCATGATGCGAGGAGCTCCAGTTACAAAGGGATAGTGATCAATGGGAACATGGGGAATAGAGAGCAAGGCAATGGCAAAAGACACTATCAAGGGAAGGGCAAAGAGAAGATGTATGAAGAAAGAGAATCCAAATGGAGTCGAGTGGAGGATAGAGGGTCCAGGGGTTATGGAGACAGACGAGCCAAAGACAGTTTTGAGAATCGACGCTCCAGACATAGTATGTCTCGTTCAGTACGAGCTGGGAATGACAGGGAGGATCGTCTGGGGAGGAATGACATGTACTTCTCCCACTCAGGGAATCAAGATCAGGTCCCTTACATGGAAAAAGGGGATCACAGCGGGCAGGGATCTGGTAATGATCGGTCTGAAACTGGGATACACAGTGAGATCCTGCAGTTCAAGGTTGGGGTGGAAGGGAAGGAGACACTTGAAGCGGACCCAGTTTTGCTTGAAGACGGGCTTGACCTCATCAATGAGATGCTGGAAGAGGAGGTTTTTGATGTTGTAGAAATGGAAGTAGAGTTGGCTGAGGGAGAAGTGTGTACTGAAGATGATTTGAAGTTAATGAAAGAGCTTGGGCAGAACGAGGATCTGGCAGCTGTGGAACAGGGATTCAGCGAGTTGGGTGATGATAACCATGTCGATGAGGATGAGGGTATGGAAGCTGATGCTGTGAAGGATTTTAAACATCCAGGTTCAGAGGAAAATGTGCAGCTTGCAGATGTTGAGCAGGACAAGGAGAGTAAGGACGAAGCCGCTAAGAAACAGGTAGCTCGTAAGCGCCTGTTTAAAACTGCAGTGAGCTTGCGAGGAGCTACATCGAAGCAGAGAATGGTGAAGGCTATTCTATCTCCGAGGAAGAAAGCAGGTTCTAAGCATGCACCTCGTCCAGGGGATGGGGGCAAGCAAGAGGAGAACAAGGGAACTTCAATCCCTAACACTTCTATTCCTAAGCCTTGATTTTTTTGATGAGTCACACCATTGAAGTCTTTGAGGTTTGGTGTTCTGGTTTAGTTTTTTTCATTTCAATAAGCTCCGTGAGCAGTTGTTGTTGCAGTTATCTATTTGGTTATGCTAGTTTTCGTTATGAATTTTGCTTGTTTGGTTTAAGATCATACTATAAGATCTTTGAATGGAATCTATGGATTGTTTCGGTTTTATGGGTTTGGTGGCTTTTATTTACTTGTTTTTGCCAGAGGAATAGATGGTTTCTATGGAACATAGCAAATAAGGTTCACTACCTAAGTTATCGGACAAGGAAAATTTATGGTTTGCACTGTGTTTCGAATGTCTGTTTGAGTTATATTGCTTCCAAATTTGATCTCTCTGGAAGCTCATACATATGGGATAGTCATGATATTTTGGCCTGTCAGGAGATAAAAAAATTTTTGTTTAGTTGGAACTTCGTCTATTTGGTTCACCTTGTACTCATAACTAAGGCTACTCAGGTTTCTATGTCGTACTGGGTTAAGCAAATTGGTGGTGCAGGTAAGCAAAATACTCAGAATTGCCTTATCTTTGTTTTTTATTGTTTTTTAAGGACTCAATGGTATAATCTTTCTGGTCATCGTTTTGGTTGGTTGACAAAATTATTCATGGAGAGTGATGAAATACATGACTGGTGTCATTTTATATGGTATCAGACACGGGTCTCCTTAAACCCTTACAATAAAAGTGGCAAAGTGGAAAACGAGTGTAGGGTCCCAAGTGGCGGAATGGAAAGTGTACAATATGGCGTTTATGGACTTCTTCTGATCATAGTAATGGGGAGTTATGCTTCATATACTTTCAGTGTAGTTTTCTTCACGATTTAGTTTTTTCAAAGGGTGTCATTATACCCGAAGGTGCAACTCCTCGGAGTAAACTACATATTAATTTTTATATGAGAGTGTTGAGTTGGAACTGTAGAGGAATGAGAAGTAAATGGACAATTAGCTATCTACGAGAAATATGGCATAAACATAAGCCAGACTTTCTTTTCTTATCGGAAACAAAACAGGATTATAATTTTGTACAAGGGTTTCAAGCACATTTTGGATATGATAATCTAGTCACAGTGGATCCAGTTGGCAGAAGTGGAGGTCTCGCTCTTTTTTACAACAATGAGTATCAAGTACTGGTGTTATACTCCAGCAATCGGATGATTGATGTGGAAGCAATATCGATTGGCAAAAAGGTGTTTCTAACTTTTGTGTACGGAGATCCAGTTCAAGATTTACGAGAACAAGTGTGGGAAAGATTGACTTGGTATGGTCTTGCACGATCTGAACCATGGTTTATTATTGGGGATTTGAATGAGATTACTGGAAATCATGAGAAGGAAGGGGGTGCAGTAAGAATTTTGGCGTCTTTTGTTCCTTTTAATAATATGATTCGAAATAGCGGGTTAATTGAGTTCCTGGCTAGGGGAAATAAAATGTCATGGCAAGGACGCAGAGGGAAAGGGAAAGGTGCGGTGATGATAAGATGTCGTCTCGACCGAGCACTAGCAAATGAAGAATGGCATACGTTATTCCCCTGTTCCTCTACCGAATACTTGGGGATGGTTGGCTCGGATCATCGCCCTATAGTTGCTACTATGGAGGATAGAGTTTATAAAAGGAGGGGCCAATTTAGATTTGATAAGCGATGGATTGGGCGGGAAGGTTTTATGGAAGCAATTATTACTGGTTGGACTGAAGTAAATAATGGCCAGATGGAGGATTTGGTTACAAGAATTGGCAACTGTAGGCATGAGATAGCAAGGTGGAGGAAAAATAATCCACCATACGGGAAAGAGAAAATTCAAGACCTCCAAAGGGCTCTTGAAGAGGTCCAGATGGATAACAGTAGGACACAGGAGGATGTTTTGGAAGTGTCTAGGAAATTACAGGATGCATACAAGGATGAAGAGGATTACTGGTATCAGAAGAGCCGTAATATGTGTTATTCTTCGGGAGATCTTAATACCAAGTTTTATCATGCTTTAACAAAACAAAGACGGGGGTGCACTAAAATAGTGGGGCTACATGATGCGGCTGGAAATTGGATAACAGAAAAAACGGGTGTGGAACAAGTAGCTGTGGATTATTTTCAGGAGTTGTTTACATCTACTTCCCCATCAGAGTTTGATAGTTTTTTGGAAGAAGTTCCCTCAAATATCACACCTCAGATGAATCAAAGGTTGTTGAGGATGGCCACAGAGGAGGAAGTAAGACAAGCCTTATTTATGATGCATCCTGAAAAAGCACCAGGACCTGATGGAATGACAGCTCTTTTTTTCCAGCACTCCTGGTATGTTATTAAAAAGGATTTGGTAGATATGGTCAATAATTTTTTGGTCTCAGGAGTTCTGGATGCTCGCATAAACATTACTCATATTTGTATGATTCCAAAGACGGAGAGACCCACTAGGATGACAGAGCTTAGACCGATAAGTCTTTGTAATGTCGGATATAAGATTATCTCAAAAGTTCTATGTCAACGGTTGAAGAGTTGTTTGCCCAGGCTAATCTCCGAAACCCAATCGGCCTTTGTCCCAGGAAGGCTAATATCAGATAATATCTTAATTGCTCAGGAGATGTTTCATGGATTAAGAGCTAATAAAGCTTGTCCGGGAAAAGTTTATGGCGATAAAGACAGATATGAGTAAAGCGTATGATCGGGTGGAATGAGATTTCATTCAAGCTTTGCTTCACAAGATGGGGTTTGACCCTCATTGGACGAAGCTTATGATGGAATGCATATCGTCTGTCCAGTACCGAGTTTTGATAAATGGTCAACCCAAGGGCTCCATTACCCCACAGAGAGGATTAAGACAAGGGGATCCGCTATCTCCTTATCTTTTTATTATGTGTATGGAGGCTTTAATTACAAATATAAAAAAAGCAAAGCGAAAAAAGCGCTTAACAGGGATGAAAGTTGCTAGAGCGTGTCCAGCGATCTCTCATCTTCTTTTTGCGGATGATAGTCTGTTTTTCTGCAAGGCGAAACCAGAGGAGTTTCAAACTATTCTCACCATACTTAAGAAATATGAGGCTGTCTCAGGTCAACTAATAAATTTCCAGAAATCTTCAATTCAGTTTGGTCATAAAATTGGGGAGGAGATCAGACAAGAGCTAAGGGATATACTAGGAATTCAGAATTTAGGAGGTATGGGAACATATTTAGGATTGCCAGAATGTCTAGCTGGGTCCAAGATACAAGTATTTGGATTTGTACAAGAAAGGTTAAACAAGAGGGTCAATGGATGGAGTTTTAGGTTCTTTACGAAGGGAGGAAAGGAAGTGATTATCAAATCTGTGGTTACGGCATTACCAAATCATGTGATGTCCTGCTATAGGTTACCTAAGGCCACCACAAAGAAACTAACGAGTGCGGTAGCACAATTCTGGTGGAGCCCGGGGGGAAGCACAAGAGGAATGCATTGGAAATCATGGGATAAATTATGTCTAGATAAGGATGCAGGTGGATTGGGCTTTAAGGATCTGGAGGATTTTAATACGGCAATGCTAGGCAAACAATTATGGCGCCTTATGGAGAAACCAAATACTTTGTTTTCTCGAGTTTTCAAAGGTCGGTACTTTAGGAATGCGTCACCTTTAGAACCGATCCGATCATATTCTCCGTCATATGGCTGGAGGAGTATGATCTCAGCTAGATCTCTGGTTAGTAAAGGACTTATTAAACGGGTGGGATCAGGATCATCTATCTCAGTATGGAATGATCCCTGGCTCCCAACCACTCGCCCGAGACCAGCAAACAAAAATCAACAAAACAGTAATCCAAGACTCACAGTGGATGCTCTCATCAATATGGAAACGCGGACTTGGAATATGCCGGTTATTAGAGCTTTAGTGGACGCTCAGGATGCCAAGATAATAGAAATCATCCCACTTAGTAGGATACAAATGGATGATCGAGATGGCTGGCATTTTACTACGAACGGAAAATACACAGTTAAGTCAGGATATCAAGTTGAGAGGGTTTACCCGGATAGAGGAAGGTCGTCTGAGTTACAGGGACCTACAGTAGATGCATTGAAAGCTTTTTGTTGGAAACTAAGGTGCCCTCCCAAAATAAAACATTTTGTATGGCAATTGATATCGGGTTGTATTGCAGTTAAGAAAAACCTACAGGCAAGAGGGATAAAAGGGGATATATGTTGTGATAGATGTGGCGCTGCAGAAGAATCGGTTAATCATATTTTTTCGAATGTCCACCAGCACGACAAATCTGGGCTTTGTCCAGGATTCCTTTGAACCCAGTAACTTTTCCTACAGGGTCTTTGTTTACGAATATGGATCATTTATTCTGGCGGGTTACTCCTAAGATGGACGATCATCACTTTGCATGGATATTATGGTATATATGTAAAGGGCGAAATAGTAAGACTTTCAGCAAGTTGGATATTGATCCGAGGGACACACTGACATTGGCGGAAACTGAAGCCACGCTTTGGGAGGAGGCCCTAATAAAAGTTTCTCAGGGGGAAACACAACTACGGGTTGCTGCGGTCATACCACCCATTTCAGGGAGATGGTGTTTTGTTGATGGTTCATGGAAAGATAAAGATGTTTTTGATGGACATGGATGGTATAGTACCCTTGAAGGTTTTGTCGGTTTAATGGGCGCAAGAAATGTTAGAGCCAGCCTTTCACCTCTTCATTCTGAGGTCGAAGCGCTTATTTGGGCAATGGAGAGTATGAGGAACTTGCGTCAATATCATGTCACGTTTGCATCAGATTGGTCTCAATTGGTGAAGATGGTTTCGGAACCAGAGGAATGGCCAGCTTTTGCATTCTACCTCGAAGATATCAAGATGCTGAAGGAGAGTTTTCACAGCTCGGCAATCATCTATGTACCAAGAACACTGAATTCACAGGCGGACAGTCTAGCACGCAGTGCGAGAAAACAATCGTCTTTCGTTGTTCACATGGATACAGAGCTACCGGTTTGGTTCGCAGAGTCAATATGAGTCTGTATTATTGATGTCAAAAAAAAAAAAAAAAAAAAAAAAGAAAAGAGAGAGAGTAGTAAGTCCCATCTAAAATGCTTTGGAGTTCATGTATTTTTCTCTCCTTTGTTTTTTGTTCAGTTTCCCTGGTGAAACCTTCAAAGATCTATAGGCATAGAGGATGTCATTCTGAGGCCTGCTCAAATGGGACTTATAGTTAAGAATCCAGTCTCCTTTCCAAGTCATAGTTCACCATTCTTTACATATCATCAAGTTTCTTCTCAGCTTCTCTGATATTCCACACATCTGAGAGACATTCTAATACTATGCTTGCTTTCACAGGTTTGTGAAGAGTGGCTTAATAACGCTTTGGAATTTTGAAAGCTTTGCGTTAATTGTTACAAGCAGTTTCATTTTTCGATGGTTGGATGTTGGCTGAGACGAATACTGTTTGTTTGCTACAAAACAGTTCACACCAATGAAAATTTCAGGTAAAACATGTGAGTTTCGTTAGTGATGCAGATTGGAATTAGCAAAAACAAAATTTAAAGTTTTGACTTTGTGATAGTAGAAATTTACGTTTTCACAGTTTAAGCTAATAAATTTTTTAATCAAGTAACCATCAAACCGAAGAAGTAAGATTTTGTTTTCTTTCTATTTTTTGTAACACAATAAGATTTTGTGTTCGTTCTTATATATTCTGTACTTGTTTACAAATTGTTGCAGAAGAGCCGACTTCACTTCTTCACACATGGGAGAATCTGATTTCGGTGGTCCGGCTATCCATAGCACCAATTTTAAGAAAACAGTTGCATACAAAGCTCATTTTGCAGGTAGCTCTCTCAGTTGTGATATCACTTAGCCTTCATGTTGAAGTGACTAGGGATTTATGGTATTGAACTTATGAAAGAGAACAAATTCCATAGATAATAATTAATTGTTCACATATACCCTTTTACTAAATCTATTTGAATCTCAATTCCTTTGTCTCCAGAAGCATTTTGAAATGGTTTCAAACCCAAAAACAGTTACTCTCTGTGTTGTATCCTTAGATCCATTTGATAAGATCTGCATATAAGAGGAAGAGAGAAGTCACGTGCTCTATACATGTGGAGTCTTAGGAAGGTTGAGTAAAAGACTTGGATGGAGATAGAGGATTTGCAGTTACAAAGTATTGTATCTTCCAGCTAATATGATGGGTTGTGTTGTTCTGGGAGGTTGGTCATTATCTGGGAATGTGGTGAAGATGTCCGCCCTGAAGTAGTCGCTGGCGTAGTTGCTGAGGCAGACGTCGTGTTGAGTGGTGAAGACCATGTGGAGTCAAGATGCTGAGCTGGAGTCGTGTAGACTTGGAGAGCAAGTGTGTATCTTGGAGAAAAGGTAAGAGGAATAAACTTGAGGAGCAAGTTTATGACTTAAAGGAAAGAGGAATAAGTGCATTCCAAGAAAAGGAAATTTGCACTTAATGTTATGGAAGATGTCCATATTGTGTTCCTTGAAGACTAGGGTTTTGGGAACGTGTAGAATAACTATAAGATAGCTATGGTGGCGTCTGTAGAGAGACAGAGACATAGAGGCTGATCTTATAGAGAGAGAGAAGCTCTTAAGATGTTCTTGGATCGTGCTGAAGCAGAGGCTGAAGTACGTGACGGTAGAGAGACATAAGTGAGTAGCTTAGGAATCTTTCAGTGACGTGTGTTAACACTAGACGTGTAAAGCTGAATAAACAAGTTCTTGTAAAGATTGTTTAAAGAAGATTTGAATAAAGCTATTGGTGTTTTGTCTCTTGGTTTACCTTCTGTACTATCTTATTGTGGTGTCATCTTTGCACTTACAATTGGTATCAGAGCGGGGCACCTAAGTTATCGGTGTAATCCTGAAGGTGAAGATGGACACGATTGTTACGATGCAGAAGGCAATCATGTTGAATGCGGACCAGTATGGTCATTGGAAGGCTCGCATGAAGCAGATGATTCGAGGAATCAATGAAGATGTGTGGACAGCTGTGGAGATTGGTTGAGAGGAGCCTACCATAGTCACAAGAGATGAGAAGAAGCCTAAGCCAAAAGAGGATTGGTCAGAGGAAGAACGCAATGCATCAAAATTTAATGCAAAGGCGTTATCGGTGATTTTTGGAGCTGTTGAAGCAGAGCAGTTTCAGCTGATTCAGGGGAGTACGTCAGCTAAAGAGGCCTGGGAGATCCTGCTGAATTCGTTTGAGGGAGATGAGAGTGTCAAGAGGACACGCCTAGATCATCTTGGGTCGCAGTTTGAGAATCTCAGATGGTCTAATGTTGATTATGTGGCGAGCTTTAGTGCCAAACTCAGTGCTTTGGCGCATGAAGCATTCGTACTTGGGAAGAAGTACAAGGAGAAGAAGCTGGTAAAGAAGTTCCTACGCTGTCTTCCAAGGAAGTTTGAAGCTCACAAGGCAGTCTTGCAGATGACTACAAACACGGATGAGCTCAAGTTTGATAAGCTTGTGGGTATGCTGAAGGCACAAGAGATGGAGACAGACAGTAGTTCAGTCTCTACGTCAGGCAGTGCGCCAGAGAGTATAGCGCTTACAGCTGACAAAGATGGTGATATGTTCCAGAAGCTTGAAGATACTGTGGGTATGTTGGCTAGGAAGTTTGTTAGGGCGACAAACTCCTCTGGTGGGAGGAATCAATATGGTCGTCAAGGAGGTGATCGTGGCAATGGTAGAAGAGATGCTATCAAGTGTTACGAGTGTGAAGGAATTGGTCATGTGAGGGCTGACTGTCCTTTGGCACAACGAAAGGAACTTTAGTGTTCTGAGCGCAGAGGTGTTGGACACACAAGGCGTGAATGTCCAAACTCAAAGAAGGGAAAAGAAGCTCATTCGTCTGATGATTCAGAGTCTGAAGAAGATGATAAGGCGATGAAGAATATGGTTGCATTTGGTGCACACAAAGAGGGAGCTAGTGAATCATCGGTTTCAGATCGTAGTACAGATGATGAAGAGTATCACGTGCTGCTCAATAAGTGGTTGAAGCTCAAGGATGAGAATCTGAGATGGGAGAGTGTGGCTCAGAAGCAAAACGAGTTGCTTGAAGAACTTCGTGAAGAACTTGCGGCTGTAGAAGAGAAGAATGAGTCTCTTGAAGAGGAAGTTAGCAAGCTGAGAAGAGTTGCTACTGGTGAACAAGAGAGAGCAAGGAAGCTGGAACGTGATTTGGCTGAGAATCACAAACAGATCAGAATGCTCAATAGTGGATCCAAGGAGTTGGATAAGATACTCTCAATGGTACAACCAGCCAAGGCGAATTGGGGACTGGGATACCGAGGAGCTGAGAGTACTGGAGTACAGCAGAAGAGGCTGTCACACTTCGTGCATGGGAGCACATCGAAAAGTTAAACCAAGGAAGCTTGTCAGGAAGTACGTCGGGACGTATGACAAGAAGTACGGCAGGAAGTTCTACAGCGCGTGGCTGTGAGTGACAAGCCGAAGGGAATACATCAGTGCAGCAACATGAAGGTCAGACATGAGGTTCTGAAGCATGGTTGTGCATCTGGTACACGGAAGGAGGCTGATCGGTGCATCAACAATTGTGTCAGGCCCAAGAAGAAGCAACATCGGATGTGCTGCTGGTTCTGTGGAAAGGTTGGACACAAGAAGGTGGAGTGTTTTGCTCGTGAGAAGAGCAGAAACATGGCCAAGAGGGTGAACAAGACGTTCACTAAACCAAAGAGGGTTGAAGAGGTATTCTTAGCCAAGAGTGGCTTACTTGATGAGGTCAAGAAAGGGACATCAGAAGAAGGGTGCAGCTCTAGTGAGAGTGATCTTGAGGTTGATCAAGAAGCATCAAGTCTGGAGCCAGGACACGGAGTTGTTTGTGGTTCAAAGGGGAAGGAGATCGAAGTGTGTCAGGAAGTGATGCGAGATGATCTTCAGGAGGGTGATAGTGAAATCACTCCAAGCAACGAGTGCAGAGAGCACTCGGGGTAGATGAGGAGGGGCTCATGGTCAAGGAGACGACGCATGAAGGAAGCCAAGTCCTCAACAGAAGTGGGTCGAAAGGTAGTTCGACAGGTGCGTCAGATCGTGATGCAGTACTTGTAATCTATTCCGCTGCAGCAGGGGCTGTATCATGATTACTGTGATGGAAGGCTTGACATCTAAGCATCTGTGTTTTAGCTTAGTATGCAATCAAGCAGGGGGAGAAGTGGTGACGTTCTGGTCCAAGGAGTGCATATCTCATGGGGGAGAAGAGCNAGTTCGACAGGTGCGTCAGATCGTGATGCAGTACTTGTAATCTATTCCGCTGCAGCAGGGGCTGTATCATGATTACTGTGATGGAAGGCTTGACATCTAAGCATCTGTGTTTTAGCTTAGTATGCAATCAAGCAGGGGGAGAAGTGGTGACGTTCTGGTCCAAGGAGTGCATATCTCATGGGGGAGAAGAGCATGGTGATGAACATCCTGAAGTAGATGGTGCTTATCTCATGGGGGAGAAAAGCATGGTGTGGTGCACATCTCGTGGGGGAGAAAAACACATTTGGTATGGAAGGTTCCAAGTGAGGAACGTGGTGGTTGAACCAGAAGGATGTTGCGCTTGATCGGCACACAAAGCTAAAAGGGGGAGATTGAAGATGTAAGATGTCCGCCCTGAAGTAGTCGCTGACGTAGTTGCTGAGGCAGACGTCGTGTTGAGTGGTGAAGACCATGTGGAGTCAAGATGCTGAGCTGGAGTCGTGTAGACTTGGAGAGCAAGTGTGTATCTTGGAGAAAAGGCAAGAGGAATAAACTTGAGGAGCAAGTTTATGACTTAAAAGAAAGAGGAATAAGTGCATTCCAAGAAAAGGAAAGTTGCACTTAATGTTATGGAAGATGTCCATATTGTGTTCCTTGAAGACTAGGGTTTTGGGAACGTGTAGAATAACTATAAGATAGCTATGGTGGCGTCTGTAGAGAGACATAGACACAGAGGCTGATCTTATAGAGAGAAAGAAGCTCTTAAGATGTTCTTGGGTCGTGTTGAAGCAGAGGCTGAAGTACTTGACGGTAGAGAGACATAAGTGAGTAGCTTAGGAATCTTTCAGTGACGTGTGTTAGGGTGTTAACACTAGACGTGTAAAGCTGAATAAACAAGGTCTTGTAAAGATTGTTAAAGAAGATTTGAATAAAGCTATTGGTGTTTTGTCTCTTGGTTTACCTTCTGTACTATCTTATTGTGGTGTCATCTTTGCACTTACATGTGGAAGGGACATAGAGAGATATCTCTTGTGTATGGGCTCAAGGTATCTCTTGAGATTTTGAGATCGTGATTCATTCTAACAGTAGAAATACAAAGCTTGTGCTCTATCACCATTGCAGTGGATATTTCAACTTTGATGTACAATTCTTTGATATGTCAACATTGTTTGAGCATTGGAGACCTTAATGATGTGTATTTTCTATTCTGTGAAACATTCTCCTAAAATTCCCCTCTGGTTAACAGTTGATTGGCTTTTCAGAGTTTTACATTAGATATATGAATAAATATAACTTTATATGATTCCAAGTATTAATTATAATAATTAAATTCAGTTTGACTTCAAGATTAAAAGGAAGCTTTGATTTTAAAAAACTCCATAAATCTGATTAAAAAATCCATCAATCCAATCTTCTTGAAATATATAGTTAGTTAGAATAAAAATTTAATTAAATATAATTTCACTACAATTTATTTCTAAAACTGTTTTTTTAAACAAAAATATTTCTATGCAGAACAAAATTTAAATAGTTTAGAAAATCTGACCCAAAATCTGAGCCAATTTTAAAATTTTTAAGTAACAAAAATAGTAACTTTAGAAATTTACTATTTAAAATCTATGATAGTGATACACAAAATCTGAAACAATTTTGAAATTCTTAAGTAATCGAAAATAGTAACTTTGGTTATGACCAACATAAGTGTGAAAGTAAATTATAGATCAATTTACAATTATTACTTTTAAATATTGATTGTGTTAAAATAAACGCATTAAATTTAATAAAAACAAATGTTGATGTCAACTTTTGAAAGTTGTTCTACATCAGATAGCAGTCATAAAGACATGGAATCACTTTATATAGATTCTAAAAACCATAATTATTTTGTAATATTGTAACTTTGAACTTAATTGTACATAAAATTACACTATTAGTGATTTAAAGTACAAAATTATAAATTATTTGAGACTAATAATATATTTTCACAATAAATATGTAAATGAAAAAATATTTTGAATAATAGCTAAAATTTGACCAATTTTTTATTGATTCACATTTGTTCATCATCCCATGCATATTTTAGATAATACAAACAGTAAATTGAGTTTCACTCATATTTAATTCAATTTATTATTAATACTGTATAACATAAATTTAATATGTGTAATATATAACGTAATATGTGTAATATATATATATATATATTAAATACAATGAT
Source organism: Eruca vesicaria subsp. sativa (assembly GCA_932364175.1). Lineage (NCBI taxonomy): Eukaryota > Viridiplantae > Streptophyta > Magnoliopsida > Brassicales > Brassicaceae > Eruca > Eruca vesicaria. The sequence continues at coordinate 33,101 of CAKOAT010205377.1, forward strand.
ATTTGTATAATTTTGGACATAGCCAGGGTAAATTCTCTAATATTTTTAAGAGTTTAAGGTTCCGATCGGTAATTATTGGCCGTTGAGACTTTGACTTAATCTTAAAGTCTTAAGGTTCATTTATTGCCAATCACAATTTAGATTCTTTAAAATTATAAAAGCTTTCCTAAAATTTCTCACAGCCAACATAACTATCTTTTCTCTTTACGTGTTTTATTTTTTCTCAAAGCAACAATTTCATGATTTTTAGGGGCCGATTGATTATGGCTGTAGCTTTAAAGTTTTAACTGTAGAAAAAATGCTGAATCTTTTCAGATTTTCTGTATCACTATCATAGATTTTGAATAGTGAAAGTTTAACAGTCAGATTTTTCTAAAACCACCTCTAATTTTTTAACAGTGAAAGTTTTAACAGTCAGTTAAAATTAAAAACTTTCACAGCAAAAATCTTTAAACTCTAAAACAATCGTAGCCTAGTTATGTGCAGCATATCATCTAAGTCAGATAAAATTGTATAATAAAAATACTAGACGTTAATACGCGCGTCCGCGTGGATATATTTTTATTTTTATAGTTATATTTAATTTTTATGACAGTTTGATAAAATATATTATTACAATTGGGTGTTTTATATTTTGTAATTTAATATCTTTTGTCTGATATTGTTAATATATAATTATTATAATTTATTCATATTTGTATGAAACAACAAATATTTTTATATAATTTTTTTAATATTTTATTTAAATTTACATTAAATATATTTATAAAAGAATCAAAATAAAATGATTTACCCGTTTTGTTAAGTGTTTGATGTTTTCTAATAAAAGTGGATTAGATTTTTGGGTTAGTTTCAAAAGTGACTCAAAATTTCAAGTCAAACACAAAAGTAACCTATCCTTTCTTTGAAATTTTGTTTTGTCATATTCACTCTAAAAGTTCTAGTTATTCACGAAAATGCCATTACTTTTTTTTTTTGAAAATGATGCTTTTACTTTACCATCCTCATTTCCACCAAATATTTACAATTTTGCCATTGAGATCAATACCTCAACCACCATGAACTACCAAATTGAGAGTTTTAATGCCCTAAAGTTTCAATTTTTTCTCTTCCTTTCTCTTTTTCTATCCACACAAACCACATATCTTACACTTTCTCTCAAAATTCATCAAAAAAATGAAAGGTTTTGATTAAAAATTATGTAAGGTTCATAACCTCTCGATTCTTGGTGATTAACGTGTACGTAGTTGTTGTGGTGAAGTTCTGGATGATTGGAGAAACCACGCAAGTCAATTCAAGAGTTCGATGTATGAAATTGCGAACCATATTATATTTTTCAGATTTGTTCGAAGAAGAAGATTTCTTTAGAAAAATCAAATATAGTCAATTGTAAACTTCTTGCGACATTTAGAAGACTTCTAGACGACTCATAGAAGACTTCTTGCGACATTTAGAAGACCTCTAGATGACTCATAGAAGACTTCTTTTGAAGTATTCAGCGGGTAGACTTTCCTAGAAGTCTTCTACAAAAAGTCAAATTTCTGACCAACTTTGGTCAAGTTTAAAACTAATTTGTTTATCCAAGAAGACTTCTTTGGAAATCTTCTCTGGGAATTTTGAAAAAAAATTCAATTTCAAAAGTAAGCCAATATTTACAAAAGAAGACTTCCAAGGATGTCTTTTGTAGAATAGACTTCTTAAGAAGTTTTCCTTCGTAAATTTACAATTGCAAAAATGACATAAACAGAAGACTTCTTTTGAAGTCTTCCTCGGATGACTTCAAAAGAAGTCTTCTACAAAAAGTCAAATTTCTGATCAACTTCGGTCAAGTTTAATATTAATTTGTTTATCCAAGAAGACTTCTTTGGAAATCTTCTCTGGGAATTTTGAAAAAATTTCAATTTCAAAAGTAAGCCAATATTTACAAAAGAAGACTTCCAAGGATGTCTTTTGTAGAATAGACTTCTTAAGAAGTTTTCCTTCGTAAATTTGCAATTGCAAAAATGACCTAAACAGAAGACTTCTTTTGAAGTCTTCCTCGGATGACTTCAAAAGAAGTCTTCCTCGGATAACTTCAAAAGAAGTCTTCTACGTAAATATTTATTAAACTTCAAATTTATCCAAAATTAAAATGAATTTTTAATATTTTCTTGTTAATTCATGTTTATTATTCAACATTGGGACTACATAATCGAATTCATAACTTAATTGGTGATAATTATAAAGTTACAAACATTGATGTTTAATAATGTTTCTAGCTAACGAGGAAGCCTTCTGTACGTCTTCCTCATATAAGACTTGTAGAAGATTTCATAAGAAGTCTTCTCCGATGATTTTGTTTTAATAAGTTGATGTTCTGTGTTTAGTAATGTGTTCTTATCTGATTTATCTTTTTTTGCAGATGATTCAGCCGTTAACTCTATGGAGAATGGTTGTTCAGAGATAATTGTTGGGATTTTGTGGTGGATGGTGTCAAGGGAGCGAGAATGTGCTTTTTGAGTGATAGTTCTACACATGCCGATCTCGTTGAAATGGTTCAAGAATATTAAAACCTAGACATGAACAGAGAGGTTATGGATTTTACTTACTCTTTACCAGAAGAAATGATGCAACAAATAGCTCCAGATACTCCTTCTATTCATGCCACAAGTGATAGTCAAGTTCGGAACTTGATCGAGATATGTAAAATCCATGATGTACGTCTTTGTGTATCAAGCCGAGGCAGGATGACGATTGTTAGTGATGCCACTGAAGTTTCAGATGAGGGAGAAGATGTTAATGAAGTCTCAGATAAGGGAGAAGAAGAAGATTATGAAGGTGGTGATGAAGTTCCAGGTGAAGAGGAGGAGGATGATGATGTCCTCAAAATTTCTGAAGTAGATGAGGATGACTTTGTAGATTACAGTGTGTATGTAAAAGTGAAAGATGAGGATGAGAATGAAGTAGAGGCAGATGATATGTGTTTTGAAGGCTTGAAAGCGCCATATGCTAGTGAAGGAGGCAGCTCGAATATGGCATTTTCTGACAATATCTATGTCAACCAGAGTTTTGTTAGTAGAGAAGCACTGGTTTCAGAGTTGAGGCTGACAGCAATGAAGCTGAAATTCTCCTTCATACTATAAAAGGTTACTAAAACTCTAGTTGTGGCAAAATGTTGTGTTGCTGGATGCGGATGTAAACTTAGAGCGGGTGTGAAACATGGAACAAACACGTTTTGGGTAACAAAGTATCTGAAAAATGTTGGGGTCAAAATTGGTACGATGGAATCAATAACCAAAACTTTCCATAAAATACTAAATACGTTTTATAAAAAGCGTCAAGCTGTTTTATAAAATTTGGGAAGCCGTTTTATAAAATCCGAGAAGTCGTTTTATTAAACACAAGAAATCATTTTATAAAACTCGAGGAATCATTTTATAAAACTCGAGAAATCGTTTTATAAAACCCGAGAAGTCGTTTCGTAAAATTCTAATAAGTTTCCGAACAAAGCAAATCCGCGGAAAACTCGGAAATCGTTATCTCGAAAGAACGAAACAAACGACGATTACATGATCTTCCGAGTTAAGCACAAAACCGCGAAAAACCGTAACCGTCGTAAACCGCGAACTGGTTCGGCCGAACTAGCTCGCCGTACGGCGAGCTAAGTGGCCTCGAGCTAGCTGGCCGTACGGCAAGCTGAACCGGTCTGGTTTGGTTCGCCGTACGTTGAGCTAATTATCCCAAGCCTCGATCTCCCACGTCCTCGATTCAAGGCATACGTCCTTCCGCATGACCGTGTTCTGAACCACGGTCGGAATGTCTCTCGTTTCGTCTTGATCCGTCCTATCGTTCGAGTTTTATGATAAAACCGTAAAGTCTTGTTTTCTCGAAAGAACTCAAGGAAATCGTATAAAATGGCAACGGTTGTACAAAACAAGGAACATTTTCTAAACTATATGATTTACTCTAGATTTTTCATGAGAAATCATAAAAAACGCGTTTTTAATAAAACTTCGAGTGAATCGTAGAAAGCGGCAACGATTAACCGAAGCATCGAACATTACCAAACTTTACGATTAACTCGAGAAACTTATTTAAAAACGGCATCACATCAGGAAACCATCTCGTATAAAGTCGTAAAACGGTTTTATTGCAAAACGGCCCGAAAAGACCTAAAACGCGATAAAAGCCTATCTTGCGACATTAACGAAGTCTTACCCGAAGATACGACGGAGTTTTGATGATTTACTCATAGAAAGAAGATAAATGGCAAATTTGAAGAAAAATGTTAAGTTTGAAGATAAATAGAAGATTTCCGCGGGAGAAAAGGAAAGATCGAGATAAATGGAAGATTCTCGATAAACTCGAATCTGGACGAAATGAAAAGACTAAACCGCTTAGGAATGGAGTATATAAGCAAGAGGCAGAGGACAGAAGGAACAGACGAGTTTTCAGAGCTTTCACCACCAAACTTAGCATTTAGGAAGATTTCCGTTTTCGTTATCGAGCTGCGTCTCAACTAGGGTTTTTGGTCTTAGATTTCTAAGGTTAGGGATCTCGCCGACGGCTCACACAGCTAAGGCTACTCTTGTTGTACCGTTCTTACGCGAATTCAGAATAAAACTCCTTCTTGCTCTCAATCTCGTTTTTTTTCATTTTTTACTTAATCTCGTCGTGTTCTTTATTGCTTGTGTGCAGTTCTGCCGATAGCCGGGTCCTCTGGGAACTTAGGGTTTACTCAAAATTCCCTTATTTACGATTTATTGACAGTAGAAGAATTTCGGTTCCCACAGTTTGACACTAGAAGGAGGGGGGGGGGTCGGATCTATCTTACACTAAAGCCGCAGCACGCTCAATCGAGAAGCGATGACGGAAGAACAACAAACTCGCGAAAGCGACAACGTTAACAATACACCACTGCAAGATGTGTCCGCGGACAACGCTACAAACGCTAACGCCGAGACCGCCAAGAAGATGCTTTCCGATTTTAACAAGAAATCGGAAGAGCAGGAAAAGCTCATTGGTTCACTCGTAAAACATGTCGAAACCTTAACTGCGAAATCCAGAGCGATTCGCCCCCGCGGAACTACTAAGATCCACGGAAGGAAGCTTAATTTCGTGACTCCTATGGATCGTCCCAGAACCAAGCAGGGAAACCAGACGGAGAAAGACTCCGAAAAAGATAACCCTAACGCGATGCTAAACGAATCGGAAAAATCTCCTACTCGCGAACAAGAGACCGAGGGAGATGGCATCGAAAGGGTTAACCTGAAAACGAGCGACCAAGCCAACTCGTCAGACGAGGACGAGGACGTCCATCCTAAGAGAAGAAACACTCGCAGCCCTCTACCAGAGTCCTCTCCCGAGCGTTCTCTTACTGGAGACGAGGAGGATCTCTATTTTGCGCAATGCGTGAAAACAGCCGAGGAACGATCTCCGGTTACTCGCAGCAAACGCCGACGAGAAAAACTGCCGGCGAACTAACAGAGATTCACGATCTCCGCAAGTACATTACCAAAACGGCCGCAGCGGTAAAAGCGGTGAAATCTCAGATTCACCACGCTACCAGCGCCGCACCCGAAATCGATCGGTTACTGTATGAATCTCGGATAACGCCTTTCACTGCTCGCATCACCGAGGTCAAGTTACCTGATCCGGGGAAACTCAAGGTGCCAACCTACGACGAGACGACTGATCCCAAAGCGCACCTACAGGCCTTCTAGATCACCATATCATGGGCCAAGCTCAAGGATCACAAAAAAGACGCAGGCTACTGTCGTCTTTTCGTCAAAAACCTAGAAGGAGCAGCGCTCGAATGGTTTGCAAAACTGAAGCGAAACTCGATCGGGAGTTTCCGCCGGCTTGCTTCCGAATTCCTGAAGCAATACTCGGTGTTTATAAATCGGGAAACCTCAGACGCTGATCTTTGGAGCTTGTCGCAGAAGGAAGACGAATCCCTTCGCGATTTCATGTCTGAAAAGCATAAGCCGACAAAAACATCCGCAAAAGATATAGCGTCCGAGCAAAAGCTGAAAAAGAAAAACTCTAGTAACGACAAATTCGTCCATCACGAGGGACATGATCTCCAAGGGGCGCATAAGTCCTCGGCGCCAGACTCACCGCAAAACTGATCGCGGAAGAACTCTCCGAGATAACCAGCGTCAAAGACTCGTAAAAACCTAGGTCTTTCCCTAAACCCAGCACACTGATCTCTAACGTCTCAAGGCATGAATCGAGATCCTAAAGGCATGTCTCTTCGCCCATATCTAAACACTCGTAAAAATCGAAACCGTCTGAGTAAACGAACCGGACGATCTACACCAAGAGTTAGATGCGAGACGACAACTCGTATTCTTCCCTCTACATCAAAAACGAAACACAGATTTCATACTTAGAAAAAAGTTTTAAAATTTTTCATTCAGATACACGCCGCCAGCGGCAGGGATTCAAAGCCACCAACGGCCAGTCTCGGAAAAACAACAAAATCAGAAAACAATAACATCATACAACAAAATCATCAAACACGGACGCCGAGCTCTAGCCAACATTAGTATCGAACCACGGTTGATCGACTTCGCCAACCGCGTCCAGAATCTCAGGCCAGACTTCGACTGAATCCGGCGACACCACGATTGGGTCCCACTGATCCCACATCTGAGCCCCAGGGTTAACAAACTCGGCCTTATTTCTCTATCTTTTAGCCAAGCGCGCTTTCTGTTTCATAGACATCGACTCATACGAGTAGTCCGGATGTTAGGTAAGATGCAAACCGCCGACTACGCCCCGGCATTCGCGATAATCGCCATTTGCCCGTTGCACATCCTCAAACTCCGCATAAGGAGGCACGAACCATTCACGGCGGGCCATCATCTCCGCAGCAACTTCTCTCTTGCCCGCTCTACGGGCACGACGAACCATCTTGTCAGAAAGCTCAAGACCACGACGAGAGTCGGCGTCTTATTCCTCCCTCACGCGGGTGGCCTTCTTCCTGGCTAAATCTTGGGCACGAGAAAAAGTAGCTCTGATCTCCTCCTTGAGACGAGCGTCCTCCATCTCCTCCACTTCAGCCCTAGATTCAGCCTTGCCAATTGCCGCATTACTCGCGCTCACCGCTTCGTTCATAAAGCAAAGACCCTGCAAAACACGGGAAATCGTTCCTCAAAAAAAAAGAGAAAGAAAGAAAGACAATCACACATGAGGCAAGTACGAAATCAAAGTAAAATAAACAGACTTCGTTAAAGAGCCTCGACGCCTTCGCAAACGGCGTATCGGCCAGAGCCTCAGACGATGTCTCAGCCGGGTCGAATTCAGAGGAGGGAGCCGAGAAGTCAATGAGATCCTCGATGTCGACGTCGTCGCCAAACATTTGACGTTAGTCAATCGGAACTTCTCTTTCCTGCAGATATCTAGACCTCTCCCTCTCTTCCACACCATCGGCCTCAACACAATCATCCCGAGAAAAACCGGATGAATAATAGGCAACAGCACGACGAACCCTCATCGGAGAAAAGTATCCCCAAAGAAGCGGACCGCCACGAAGAAGATTCATAACCATCTTGAAATCTCCGAGTAAAGGCTTACGGGGTTTAGACACTATAAAACGCAAATTGCGCACAACGGTCAAAATACGGCAGAAAGTAGGTGGATATATATATCACGCAAACGAAGTACCTCTCGCCGCCCACTCGGTCCTGAACAAAGAAATGCAACTTTCTTCCACCGACGCGCTATCAAGTTTGACATAGAAAAACCAATCGTTCCACTCGTGATCATTCGAGGTAAGATCCGAAACGTTCCACCCGAAAGACATGTTAAAATCAAAAAAGAAAAGAAGACTCAAAGGAAGAGTAGAGAGAAAACAAAAACTTTTTAAGCCTAAGATAAGTTATGAATGAGTAAAGAACTTGGGGATTCATTCCACATACTTATAAGGAAAAGTTTTACTATTCACCTTTGATCTTTTGGCCATTAAAGTTCTGTCTAATTCTACCAAACTTGCCAAACAAGCTTAAACCACTCGCAAGAACTCCACGATTCTTACGAGCTGGGGGGCTAACTGTTGGGGTCAAAATCGGTACGACGGAATCAATAGCCAAAACTTTCCATAAAATACTAAATACGTTTTATAAAACGCGTCAAGCTGTTTTATAAAATTCGGGAAGCCGTTATATAAAATCCGAGAAGTCGTTTTATTAAACTCAAGAAATCATTTTATAAAAACTCGAGGAATCGTTTTATAAAACTCGAGAAGTCGTTTTATAAAACCCGAGAAGTCGTTTTACAAAATTCTAATAAGTTTCCGAACAAAGGAAATCCGCGGAAAACTCGGAAATCATTATCTCGAAAGAACGAAACAAACACCGATTACACGATCTTCCGAGTTAAGCACAAAACCGCAAAAAACAGTAACCGTCGTAAACCGCGAGCCGGTACGGCCGAACTAGCTCGCCGTACGGCGAGCTAAGTGGCCTCGAGCTAGCTCGCCGTACGGCGAGCTAGGGCGTCCCGTATAGCTCGCCGTACGGCAAGCTGAACCGGTCTGGTTTGGTTCGCCGTACGTTGAGCTAATTATCCCGAGCCTCGATCTCCCACGTCCTCGATTCAAGGGATACGTCCTTCCGCATGACCGTGTTCTGAACCACGGTCGGAATGTCTCTCGTTTCGTCTTGATCCGTCCTATCGTTCGAGTTTTATGATAAAACCGTAAAGTCTTGTTTTCTCGAAAGAACTCAAGGAAATCGTATAAAATGGCAACGGTTGTACAAAACACGGAACATTTTCTAAACTATATGATTTACTCAAGATTTTTCGTGAGAAATCATAAAAAACGCGTTTTTAATAAAACTTTGAGTGAATCGTAGAAAGCGGCACCGATTAACCGAAGATCGAACATTACCAAACTTTACGATTAACTCGAGAAACTTATTTAAAAATGGCATCACATCAGGAAACCATCTCGTATAAAGTCGTAAAACGGTTTTATTGCAAAACGGCCCGAAAAGACCTAAAACGCGATAAAAGCCTATCTTGCGACATTAACGAAGTCTTACCCGAAGATACGACGGAGTTTTGATGATTTACTCATAGAAAGAAGATAAATGGCAAATTTGAAGAAAAATGTTACGTTTGAAGATAAATAGAAGATTTCCGCGGGAGAAAAGGAAAGATCGAGATAAATGGAAGATTCTCGATAAACTCGAATCCGGACGAAATGAAAAGACTAAACCGCTTAGGAATGGAGTATATAAGCAAGAGGCAGAGGACAGAAGGAAAGGACGAGTTTTCAGAGCTTTCACCACCAAACTTAGCATTTAGGAAGATTTCCGTTTTCGTTAGCTGCGTCTCAACTAGGGTTTTTGGTCTTAGATTTCTCGGGTTAGGGATCTCGCCGACGGCTCACACAGCTAAGGCTACTCTTGGTTTACCGTTCTTACGCGAATTCAGAATAAAACTCCTTCTTGCTCTCAATCTCGTTTTTATTCATTTTTACTTAATCTCGTCGTGTTCTTTATTGCTTGTGTGCAGTTCTGCAGATAGCCGGGTCCTCTGGGAACTTAGGGTTTACTCAAAGTTCCCTTATTTACGATTTATTGACAGTAGAAGAATTTCGGTTCCCACAGTTTGGCACTAGAAGGAGGGGGGGGGGGGTCGGATCTATCTTACACTAAAGCCGCAGCACGCTCAATCGAGAAGCGATGACGGAAGAACATCAAACTCGCGAAAGCGACAACGTTAACAATACACCACTGCAAGATGTGTCCGCGGACAACGCTACAAACGCTAACGCCGAGACCGTCGAGAAGATGCTTTCCAATTTTAACAAGAAATCGGAAGAGCAGGAAAAGCTCATTGGTTCACTCGTAAAACATGTCGAAACCTTAACTGCGAAATCCAAAGCGATTCGCCCCCGCGGAACTACTAAGATCCACGGAAGGAGGCTTAATTTCACGACTCCTATGGATCGTCCCAGAACCAAGCAGGGAAACCAGACGGAGAAAGACTCTGAAAAAGATAACCCTGACGCGATGCTAAACGAATCGGAAAAATCTCCTACTCGCGAACAAGAGACCGAGGGAGATGGCATCGAAAGGGTTAACCTGAAAACGAGCGACCAAGCCAACTCGTCAGACGAGGACGAGGACGTCCATCCTAAGAGAAGAAAAACTCGCAGCCCTCTACCAGAGTCCTCTCCCTAGCGTTCTCTTACTGGAGACGAGAAGGATCTCTATTTTGCGCAATGCGTGAAAACAGCCGAGGAACGATCTCCGGTTACTCGCAGCAAACGCCGACGAGGTCGGAAAACTTCCGGCAAACTAACAGAGATTCGCGATCTCCGCGAGTACATTTCCAAAACGGCCGCAGCGGTAATCTCAGATTCACCACGCTACCAGCGCCGCACCCGAAATCGATCGGTTACTGTACGAATCTCGGATAACGCCTTTCACTGCTCGCATCACTGAGGTCAAGTTACCTGATCCGGGGAAACTCAAGGTGCCAACCTACGACGGGATGACTGATCCCAAAGCGCACCTACAGGCCTTCCAGATCACCATATCATGGGCCAAGCTCAAGGATCACAAAAAAGACGCAGGCTACTGTCGTCTTTTCGTCAAAAACCTAGAAGGAGCAGCGCTCGAATGGTTTGCCAAACTGAAGCGAAACTCGATCGGGAGTTTCCGCCGGCTTGCTTCCGAATTCCTGAAGCAATACTCGATTTTTATAAATCGGGAAACCTCAGACGCTGATCTGTGGAGCTTGTCGCAGAAGGAAGACGAATCCCTTCGCGATTTCATGAGCAGGTTCAAACTCGTCATGGCTAGGGTTAGCGGAATATGCGACAAAGCCGCCATCAACGCGCTCTGTTTCAAGTCAAAGTTTCGAAAGTGGATAACTCTCGAAAAACCACGGACGATCCAGGACGCACTCCACAAAGCTACCGATTACATAACCATATAAGAGGAGACTAAAATCATGTCTGAAAAGCATAAGCCGACAAAAACATCCGCAAAAGATATAGCGTCCGAGCAAAATCTGAAAAAGAAAAACTCTAGTAACGACAAATTCGTCCATCACGAGGGACATGATCTCCAAGGGGCGCATAAGTCCTCGGCGCCAGACTCACCGCAAAACTGATCGCGGAAGAACTCTCCGAGATAACCAGCGTCAAAGACTCGTAAAAACCTAGGTCTTGCCCTAAACCCAGCACACTGGTCTCTAACGTCTCAAGGCATGAATTTAGATCCTAAAGGCATGTCTCTTCGCCCACATCTAAACACTCGTAAAAATCGAAACCGTCTGAGGAAACGAACCGGACGATCTACACCAAGAGTTAGATGCGAGACGACAACTCGTATTCTTCCCTCTACATCAAAAACGAAACACAGATTTCATACTTAGAAAATAGTTTTAAAAGTTTTCATTCAGATACACGCCGCCAGCGGCAGGGATTCAAAGCCACCAACGGCCAGTCTCGGAAAAACAACAAAATCAGAAAACAATAACATCATACAACAAAATCATCAAACACGGACGCCGAGCTCTAGCCAACATTAGTATCGAACCACGCTTGATCGACTTCGCCAATTCGCGTCCAGAATCTCAGGCCCGACTTCGACTGAATCCGGCGACACCACGATTGGGTCCCACTGATCCCACATCTGAGCCCCAGGGTTAACAAACTCGGCCTTCTTTCTCTCTCTTTTAGCCAAGCGCGGTTTCTGTTTCACAGACATCGACTCATACGAGTAGTCCGGATGCTGGGTAAGATGCAAACCGCCGACTACGCCCCGGCATTCGCGATAATCGCCATTTGCCCGTTGCACATCCTCAAACTCCGCATAAGGAGGCACGAACCGTTCACGGCGGGCCATCATCTCCGCGGCAACTTCTCTCTTGCCCGCTCTAGGGGCACGACGAACCATCTTGTCAGAAAGCTCAAGACCACAACGAGAGTCGGCGTCATATTCCTCCCTCACGCGGGTGGCCTCCTTCCTGGCTAAATCTTGGGCACGAGAAAAAGTAGCTCCGATCTCCTCCTTGAGACGAGCGGCCTCCATCTCCGCTACTTCAGCCCTAGATTCAGCCTTGCCAATTGCCGCATTACTCGCGCTCACCGCTTTGTTCATAAAGCGAAGACCCTGCAAAACACGGGAAATCGTTCCTCAAAAAAAAAAGAGAAAGAAAGAAAGACAATCACACATGAGGCAAGTACGAAATCAAGGTAAAATAAACAGACTTCGTTAAAGAGCCTCGACGCCTTCGCAAACAGTGTATCGGCCAGAGCCTCGAACGATGTCTCAGCCGGGTCGAATTCAGAGGAGGGAGCCGAGAAGTCAATGAGATCCTCAATGTCGACGTCGTCGCCAAACATTTGACCTTGGTCAATCGGAACTTCTCTTTCCTGCAGAGATCTAGACCTCTCCCTCTCTTCCACACCATCGGCCTCAACACAATCATCCCGAGAAAAACCGGATGAATAATAGGCAACAGCACGACGAACCCTCATCGGAGAAAAGTATCCCCAATGAAGCGGACCGCCACGAAGAAGATTCATAACCATCTTGAAATCTCCGAGTAAAGGCTTACGGGGTTTAGACACTATAAAACGCAAATTGCGCACTACGGTCAAAATACGGCAGAAAGTAGGTGGATATATATATATATCACGCAAACGAAGTACCTCTCGCCGCCCACTCGGTCCTGAACAAAGAAATGCAACTTTCTTCCACCGACGCGCTATCAAGTTTGACATAGAAAAACCAATCGTTCCACTCGTGATCATTCGAGGTAAGATCCGAAACGTTCCACCCGAAAGACATGTTAAAATCAAAAAAGAAAAGAAGACTCAAAGGAAGAGTAGAGAGAAAAAAAAACTTTTTAAGCCTAAGATAAGTTATGAATGAGAAAAGAACTTGGGGATTGTGGGAACCGAAATTCACACCTGTCGATTTCCGTTACATAAGGAAACTTAGGAAAACCCTAATTTTCCAGAGGAACCGGATCTCTGCGAAAGCCAACGACAAGTAACCAAGAACGCGATTAATATGAATAAATTGAAAGATATTAAAAGAAAAACGAGATTGAGAGCAAGAAGGATTCTTATTCTGAATTCGCGTAAGAACGGTTACAACGAGAGTTGCCTTAGCTGCGTGAGCCGTCGGAGAAATTCCTAGTTCTAACAATCTAAGACTAAAACCCTAGTTGAGTCGCAGCTCGATAACGAAAACGGAAAATTGCCTAAATGCTAAGTTTGGTGGTGAAATCTCGCAAAACTCGTCCTCCTTCTCTTCCTTGCGACTCTGGCTTATATACCCCTTTCCCAAGCGACTCAATCTTTCCATTTTGCCCGGATCCAAGTTTTTCGGGAACTTTCCATTTCTGTCGATCCTTCCTTTTCTTTTGCGGAAATCTTCTATTTATCGTCAAACTTGTCTTTATCTTCTATTTGCGAGTAAACTGTCAAAGCGCTATCGTATTTTCGGGTTTAATTTCGCGAAATGGGTTTTTATCGTGTTTTAGGACCTTTCGGGCCGTTTTACGATAAAAACCGTTTTACGACTTTACCGAGACCGTTTCCTGATCCGATGCCGTTTTTTACGATTCTCTCGACGTTTTTTATTTAAAACGAGTTTTTTTATGATTTTAACGAGAAATCTCGAATAAGTCGTATAGTTTAGGCAATGTTCGGTGTTTCGTTTAACCGTTGCCGTTTTATACGATTTCCTCGAGTTCTTTCCGAGAAAGCGAAGTTTTACGGTTTTTATCGTAAAACTTGAATGATAGGTCGGATCGAGACGGAACGGGAGACGTTTCGGCCGTGGTTCAGAATGCGACCGTGTCGAAAGACGTAATTTTTTAATCGGGGATGCGGGAGATCGAGGCGCGGGATATCCGAGAAGTCTTTAGTTCGCCGATGGGCGAACTAGTTGAGGGACTCCTAGTTCGCCCATCGGCGAACTAAGCCGGACCGGTTTAGTTCGCCGATGGGCGAACTAGTTGAGTGACTCTTAGTTCGCCGATGGGTGAACTAGTTGAGTGACTCCTAGTTCGCCCATGGGCGAACTAGTCGTGACTAGTTCGCGTTTTACGGCTGATTTGGTTTTTTGCGGTTTCGTAAAACGTTTCTTCGAATTTTATAAAACGATTCTCGAGTTTTATAAAACGATTCTTCGAGTTTTATAAAACGATCCTCGAGTTTTATAAACGATTCTCGAGTTTTATAAAATGATTCTTCGAGTTTTATAAAACGATTCTTCGAGTTTTATAAAACGTTTCTTCGAGTTTTATACAACGTTTCTTCGAGTTTTATAAAACGATTCTCGAGTTTTATAAAACGATTCTTCGAGTTTTATAAAACGATCTCTGAGTTTTATAAAATTACTTTTGCGGAAAGTAATGATCCCCCTTTTATAGAAGTTATCGGAGACGTTGATTTCGAGATTACGGTTTTTGACACCAACAGTTAGCCCCCCAGTCCGCAATTTCTTGAGGAGATTTTGCGGTCGGATGGAGTTAGATTTTAATCGGAATCTACGGCTGAGATTCGTCTTATTACGAGAGCTCTCCTTTTTCTATAAGTATTGGATCATTACTTCTCATATCTTCCACCTTTCAAGTTTCTCTCCAACTTCTCTCTAGAAAAATTCTTAAGATGTCTTTTTCCCAAAGTGATCAGCAAAACCGTGAGGTCCCATCCGGTGACAATCCTCCGGCATATCCGCAGGATGCTCGGATTTCCGAGTTTCTCTTGTTTCAAGACGAGATGGATCGTAGCGATGCTGAGGAAGACGCCATGTCGAGCGACGTACCCCCAGTGGATTCATCCGTCCTTGCAAGAGAAGTCAGGGCTATTTTGGCCGAAACGGCGGATGCGGTAGTGGGCTCCTCGGTGGGCGTTGCCATTGAACCGTCGGGTGCGCCTGCTGTTTCGCCCCTCCTTGCAGCCGAAAACGTCACTGTTTCTGCTGAGGTCAGACTAGCTGTAGCCCCCACCATGATAGAGCCAGTCGTGTCTCCAGCCGTGATCAAACCGGTCGTGGCTCTTACTGCCGTTGAATCAGTTACGACTCCTGCCGCAGTTGAAACGGTTGCAGCTCTTACTGCGGTTGATCCAATTACGATTCTGGGACCTCCTGCTCCGGCTAAGAGGGTGATTGTCTTGGGACTTCCGGCGCTTAGCGCGACGCTGCCTGCTTCAGCGAAAGGCCGCAAGAGAACTCGTCCGAACCCTGATGCTCCTGCGAGAAAGAGAGCCGTGAAGGGTTCC
Organism: Eruca vesicaria subsp. sativa; assembly: GCA_932364175.1. Taxonomy (NCBI): domain Eukaryota; kingdom Viridiplantae; phylum Streptophyta; class Magnoliopsida; order Brassicales; family Brassicaceae; genus Eruca; species Eruca vesicaria. Next base: position 48,345 of record CAKOAT010205377.1, read on the forward strand.
GAGACCGGGGCTTCGTCTAGCAAGACACCGAGCATGATGTCGATGTC
>CAKOAT010205377.1:51219-64909 GCA_932364175.1 Eruca vesicaria subsp. sativa
GGTTTTATTTGACCGACTAGGTGCGCTTTGTATATCGAAAAAATCAATCACGTGTTTATGATTGGATGTTTTCGACTTAGCGTGGCAGAGTTTCGTAAAATCGGATTAGGTTTAGAGAGTTCAGATTTCTCGTATAGTTTAGGCAACTTTGGTGTTAAGTCAACCGTTGCCATTTTAGACGATTGATTCGAACTTATACAAAGAAACAAGTCTTTGTGGTTTTATCGTAAAATCCCGATGGAAATTCCGGTTCAGACGAAACGAGAATCAGCGCGATCAAGACTTCGAGAGAACTGGAGGATTGGTTCAGCTCGACGTAAGGCAAGTCGGGTAAACCCTTTCAGCTCGTCGTGTGGCGATCTGGATTGTAAGAACCCTTGGGGCGAAGTCAGCGTCTCTTGGGCGAGCCAGGCGCTTGGGTCAGCTCGCTGTATGGCGAGCTAGCTAGCTCTACGTTCGGCAAGCTAAGACGCTTGGCGTGGGTGATCTCGATTTGTCGAGTTGACTCGTTTTCGTCGTAGAATCTCAACGAAAGTCCGATTGAGACGAAATGAAAAGCGTCACGATCAAGATTCGAGATGGAGATGTTTTGATCCATCGAGCTTGTCCAACTTGCCTAATGGTGAGTCGGCGAGCACAGTCCCGATTCATCAAGCTATCTTGTTTTCGTGGTAAAACCTCAATGAAAACTTTGATTGAGACGAAACGAAAAGCAGTGGGATTATTGTTTAGAATACGGTCCAGCTCACAATAGTTATGAGTTGGATTGTGCAGACCCTCGGGAAAAAGTCAGAGCCTCTGAGACGGGGTGGAAAGCCAGTCGGCTTGCCAAGATGGCAAGCTAGGTTGCTTGGCCAATTCACCGTCTTTTCGGCTGGATAGTATTGCCCGATTCTGCGAGTAGCCTAAGGTTCTTTCGCGAGCAACCTAGGGTTTTGTCGCGAATAACCTAGGGTTTTTCCGCGAGTAACCTAGGGCTTTCTCCGCGAGTAACCTAGGGTTTTTCCGCGAACAACCTAGGGTTTTGCCGCGAATAACCTACGGTTTTTCCGCGAGTCACCTAAGGCTTTCTACGCGAGTAACCTAGGGTTTTTCCGCGAACAACCTAGGGTTTTGCCGCGAATAACCTACGGTTTTTCCGCGAGTCACCTAAGGCTTTCTACGCGAGTAACCTAGGGTTTTTCCGCGAACAACCTAGGGTTTTGCCGCGAATAACCTACGGTTTTTCCGCGAGTCACCTAAGGCTTTCTACGCGAGTAACCTAGGGTTTTTCCGCGAACAACCTAAGGTTTTGCCGCGAATAACCTACGGTTTTTCCGCGAGTCACCTAAGGATTTTTCCGCGAAAAGCCTAGGGTTTTCCGCGAGTATCCTAGGATTTATTTCGTGAGTAAGTTACGGTTTGTTCCACGGTTTCTGGGAGAGCAAGTTTTATTTTTCCGAAAGGTTCTCGGAAAACTTTTGCTTAACGCGTGAAATTTGTCCAACTCGGAAATAAGAAAAACACTATGGGGTTTGATAGATTTCATCGTTGCCCTTAGCGATCTGAGATAGAAATCGTGAGCTTGTTGTGTTGCTCTTTCCGTGGCGAAGAGTCGCGATTAGGTTTTCGATTTTGTTGAGTACTACAGCGTTTCCGCAAGCGTTGGCTGTAGGAGCAGTCGCTGCTGGAGTTGTTTTACCAGCGTCTTTTTGTGAGTTGCGACTTTGTCTTTCATACATCCAGACATCGTTTTGGTCAAGCGTTTTGCGGCTATGAGTAAGAGTAATCCGAGCCCCCCTCCTTCTAGCGCCAAACTGTGGGAACCGAAATTCACAACTGTCGATTTCCGTTAAATAAGGAAACTTAGGAAAACTCTAATTTTCCAGAGGAACCGGATCTCTGCGAAAGCCAACGACAAGTAACCAAGAACACGATTAATATGAATAAATTGAAAGATATAAAAAGAAAAACGAGATTGAGAGCAAGAAGGATTCTTATTCCGAATTCGCGTAAGAACGGTTACAACGAGAGTTGCCTTGCGTGAGCCGTCGGAGAAATTCCTAGTTCTAACAATCTAAGACTAAAACCCTAGTTGAGACGCAGCTCGATAACGAAAACGGAAAATTGCCTAAATGCTAAGTTTGGTGGTGAAAGCTCTCAAAACTCGTCCTCCTTCTCTTCCTCGCGACTCTGGCTTATATACCCCTTTCCCAAGCGACTCAATCTTTCCATTTTGCCCGGATCCAAGTTTTTCGGGAACTTTCCATTTCTGTCGATCCTTCCTTTTCTTTTGTGGAAATCTTCTTTTTATCTTCAAACTTGTCTTTATCTTCTATATGCGAGTAGACAGTCAAAGCGCTATCGTATCTTCGGGTTTAATTTCGTTAACGTTGCGAGATGGGTTTTTATCGTGTTTTGGGACCTTTTGGGCCGTTTTACGATAAAAACCGTTTTACGACTTTAACGAGACCGTTTCCTGATCCGATGCCGTTTTTTACGATTCTCTCGACGTTTTTTATTTAAAACGAGTTTTTTATGATTTTAACCAGAAATCTCGAATACTTTGTATAGTTTAGGCAATGTTCGGTGTTTCGTTTAACCGTTGCCGTTTTATACGATTTCCTCGAGTTCTTTCCGAGAAAGCGAAGTTTTACGGTTTTTATCGTAAAACTTGAATGATAGGTCGGATCGAGACGGAACGGGAGACGTTTCGGCCGTGGTTCAGAATGCGACCGTGTCGAAAGACGTAAGTTTTGAATCGGAGATGCGGGAGATCGAGGCGCGGGATATCCGAGAAGTCTTAAGTTCGCCCATCGGCGAACTAAGCCGGGCCGGCATAGTTCGCCGATGGGCGAACTAGTTGAGTGTCTGTTAGTTCGCCCATCGGCGAACTAAGCCGGGCCGGCATAGTTCGCCGATGGGCGAACTAGTTGAGTGACTCCTAGTTCGCCCATCGGCGAACTAAGCCGGGTCGGCTTAGTTCGCCGATGAGCGAACTAGTTGAGTGACTCCTAGTTCGCCCATCGGCGAACTAAGCCAGGCCGGCTTAGTTCGCCGATGGGCGAACTAGTGGAGTGTCTCCTAGTTCGCCCATGGGCGAACTAGAGGAATGTCTCCTAGTTCGCCCATGGGCGAACTAGAGGAATGTCTCCTAGTTCGCCCATGGGCGAACTAGTCGTGACTAATTCGCGTTTTACGGCTGTTTTGGTTTTTTGCGGTTTCGTAAAACGTTTCTTCGAGTTCTATAAAACGATTCTCGAGTTTTATAAAATGATTCTTCGAGTTTTATAAAACGATCCTCGAGTTTTATAAAACGATTCTCGAGTTTTATAAAATGATTCTTCGAGTTTTATAAAACGATTCTTCGAGTTTTATAAAACGTTTCTTCGAGTTTTATAAAACGATTCTCGAGTTTTATAAAACGATTCTTCGAGTTTTATAAAATGATCTCTGAGTTTTATAAAATTACTTTTGCGGAAAGTAATGATCCCCCTTTTACAGAAGTTATCGCAGACGTTGATTTCGAGATTACGGTTTTTGACACCAACAGGGATTCATTCCACATACTTATAAGGAAAAGTTTTACTATTCACCTTTGATCTTTTGGCCATTAAAGTTCTGTCTAATTCTACCAAACTTGCCAAACAAGCTTAAACCACTCGCAAGAACTCCACGATTCTTACGAGCTGGGGGGCTAACTGTTGGGGTCAAAATCGGTACGACGGAATCAATAGCCAAAACTTTCCATAAAATACTAAATACGTTTTATAAAACGCGTCAAGCTGTTTTATAAAATTCGGGAAGCCGTTTTATAAAATCCGAGAAGTCGTTTTATTAAACTCAAGAAATCATTTTATAAAAACTCGAGGAATCGTTTTATAAAACTCGAGAAGTCGTTTTATAGAACCCGAGAAGTCGTTTTATAAAATTCTAATAAGTTTCCGAACAAAGGAAATCCGCGGAAAACTCGGAAATCATTATCTCGAAAGAACGAAACAAACACCGATTACACGATCTTCCGAGTTAAGCACAAAACTGCAAAAAACAGTAACCGTCGTAAACCGCGAGCTGGTACGTCCGAACTAGCTCGCCGTACGGCGAGCTAAGTGGCCTCGAGCTAGCTCGCCGTACGGCGAGCTAGCTCGCCGTACGGCGAGCTGAACCGGTGCATTTCGGTTCGCCGTACGTCGAGCTAATTATCCCGAGCCTCGATCTCCCACGTCCTCGATTCAAGGCATACGTCCTTTGGCATGACCGTGTTCTGAACCACGGTCGGAATGTCTCTCGTTTTGTCTTGATTCGTCCCTATCGTTCGAGTTTTACGATTAAACCCTAAAGTCTTGTTTTCTCGAAAGAACTCAAGGAAATCGTATAACACAGCAACGGTTGAACAAAACACCGAACATTACCTAAATTATACGATTTACTCGAGATTTTTCGTGAGAAATCGTAAATAACACGTTTTTTAATAAAACTTCGAGGGAATCGTAGAAAGCGGCAACGATTAACTGAAGCATCGAACATTGCCAAAGTTTACGATTAACTCGAGAAACTTATTTAAAAACGGCATCGCATCAGGAAACGATCTCATATAAAGTCGTAAAACGGTTTTATCACAAAACGGCCCGAAAAGACTTAAAACGCGATAAAAGCCTATCTTGCGACATTAACGAAGTCTAACCCGAAGATACGACGGCGTTTTGATGATTTACTCATAGAAAGAAGATAAATGGCAAATTTGAAGAAAAATGTTAAGTTTGAAGATAAATAGAAGATTTCCACGGGAGAAAAGGAAAGATCAAGATAAATGGAAGATTCTCGATAAACTCGAATCTTGTCGAAATGGAAAGACTAAACCACCTAGGAAGGGAGTATATAAGCAAGAGGCAGAGGACAGAAGCAAAGGACGAGTTTTCAGAGCTTTCACCACCAAACTTAGCATTTAGGAATATTTCCGTTTTCGTTATCGAGCTGCATCTCAACTAGGGTTTTTGGTCTTAGATTGCTAGAATTAGGAATCTCGCCGACGGCTCATGCAGCTAAGGCTACTCTTGTTGTACCATTCTTACGCGAATTCGGAATAAAACTCCTTCTTGCTCTCAATCTCGTTTTTATTCTTTTTTTACTTAATCTCGTCGTGTTCTTAATTGCTTGTGTGCGGTTCCGCAGATAGTCGGGTCCTCTGGGAACTTAGGGTTTACTCAAAGTCTCTTATTTACGATTTATTGACAGTAGGAGAATTTCGGTTCCCACAAAAACTCACACATGTTCGGTGTCTGATCGAATGGCTCAGTGGAAAACTTCTACTCCAAAGTATGTTGCTAAGCTTTTCATAGATCGGGTTGGAATCATTGATGGGTTAAATCCGAAGCATATCAAAGATGCAATGAAGAACATGTGTGGAATGAAGCTAGACTACCCCAATTCATACAGAGCATTGTTATATGCCCAAGAACTGGTAAGAGAATCATCAGAAGATGAGTATGAGCGGCTGCCTTCATATCTGGAGCATATCAAGATAGCAAATCCAGGTTCTATCAGTAGTATAAAATTTGATGATAAAGATAGATTTAAGTATTTGTTTCTAACTTTTGGAGCCTCTATTACTAGTTTTCAGTATCAGCGAAGGGTTATTGTGGTTGATGGGACTCACCTAAGCAGGAAGTATGGAGGTATTATGGTAGTTGCAGCTGCACAAGATGGTCATTTTCTTCACACAATTGAGAAATTGTATATTTGATGAGCATTCTTTGGTGATAGTCTCCGACCGTCACACTACTATTAAAAGCGCATGTGATAAGGTGTTTTCTTGGGCTGGCAACATACTTAGAGAACACAGACGTGAGACTACGGTCACGGGTTCATTGTCATAGAGATATGTACAAGTTAAAAACGGGCAACATAGCTGAATCTATTAACTCCACGCTGAAGCCAGCAAGAGAATTTCCTATATCATTCCTTTTAGAGTTTATAAGGGAGAAGCTGGGAAAGTGATATTGGAAAAGGAGAGAAGATGCTTTAAGTCTCACATCTGAGCATAGTCGGGGAGTTGAGCGTTTATTGGTGATTCGGTCAGGATAGCAGACACTATGTTTGTACAACCAATTGATGGATGGAAATTATTTGTAACAGGTGGCAAGCGGAACAATATTGTTGATTTGAAACAGATCAAGTGTGACTGTGGTGTTTATTGGAATCGAGAAATTTCCTTTCTCACATGCTATAGCTGCTGGAACTTTTGCTAAGTTGCATATCGCCTCACTTGTGTCTCCGCTATACTCAAGGGAGCATTTGTATGCAGGGTACTCACAGAACATATATCCTTGTGCTGGAGAAGTTGAGATCTGAAAATGTCTTCCTCCGAACGTAAAGTGTGGTCTGGGTCGACAAAAGAAATCAAGATGGCAATTTTGGTTGGAGCTATCTAGGTTCAGAGGACACAAACTGAGGGAGCTACACAAGGATTACAACTTCTCAAACTGCAAAAAAACCTGGCCATTCACGTCCAAGCTGCAAAGAACCAGTTATCTAAGTCTTCTCAACGTCTACTGTAACTCTTCTACAAGTCGTCCAAAAGTCTTCCTGAAGTCGTCTGGAAGTCTTCTTCGCTGGAAGTCTTCTCAACGTCTGTTGTAAGTCTTCTTTGAGTCGTCTGAATGTCTTCTTCGTTGCAAGTCTTCTCGACGTCTTCTGGAATACTTCCACCTATCTTTTCACTTATGTCTTGTGTTATGACTTATATCTATTGTCTTTCACTTATGCTTGTGTTATAACCTAAATCTATTGTCTTTTGATGTATGATTTGTGTTATGACTTATATCTATTTTCTTATCAACTGCACATGCTATTATGAACAATAGAACATGTTCCTTCTTAGATGCACTACCAAACTAGTTATAGAAGGCTAGTTTGGTACGAGGATATGTTACAAAAAAAGTTAATCATATCCTACCCTGTTAACGTACTACAAGGTTACAAAAGTGAACAAAAGAGGACAAAAGCATCTAGATTCTTGTACAAATTACACATCATTTTCCTTCGTACATATCCAATGCTGTATAGTCAGCATCATCTCCATCACGATGGTAGCAAAGATCATGTTCAAACATCTCCGTCGCCATCTTCTCCCTAATAGTCTTGACGTTCTTATCAGAAAAGGCATGAGGAAATGATGACATGCAAAGAGCATGGCACTCGATGTACTTCACGGTGTACACACCACAATCACCAGCTCGTGCTATAGGTACTCTCTCAAAAGTGAATGGCTCCAGTGTGTATATGACTCTCTATTCATCGGTTGAAGCGAGTTCACCAGCAAATAATTAACTCGGTGAGTTGAGCAATCTAATATGAGAAGGAATGTTGTCCCAGATGGTGATGTGCTTCTTAGAGATCGATACCCAAATAGCAACGCAATGCTCGTTGTTGTAGTTCACTGGCGCATATATATCATTCACATATTTTCCCCAAATAAGCTTTGACTGGCAGTATTCTAGAACCAAGCCTGCATAATGATCAAATGCCCCAGAAGGGAGCAGTCTTCCTAAACCGTTGATACCATACTCTGAGCACTTAAAACCCCCGTACCTGTTGATCCACATCTGTCAAAACTTGGTATCAAGAAAGCAAAGCCTATCAGACCTAAAATGCTCTAGATGCTCGGAATATCGAAGCCTCAATAAATTTATAAAACCATCCATGTGCTGCATTCAAAATATAACAAGTACAAGTCAGAGCACTTTTGTAGAGACAAAAAAAACTCCAGGAAGACTTCATGATGACTTCTAGAAGACTTTCAAAAAGCTTTCGAAAGACTTTCATAAAATTTCCAGAAGCCTTCCCAAAATCTTCAAGAATTCTTCTAGAAGAGTTTAGAAAGACTTAAAGAAGTCTTCCAGAAGTCTTCACTTCAGGAAGAATTCTGAAAGACTTCTGGAAGTCTTCCGAAAGTCTTTCAGAAGTCATCATGAAGTCCTCCTGAAGTCATCATGAAGTCTTCCTGAAGTCTTCTAGTCGGAGTGGTGTTTAGGAGACTTACAGAGCCCATGAGCCATTTCAGGGGGTTTGGAGGATAGCAAACCACAAACTTTGACTTCCTTTTGATTTTTGATCAAAAGGTAGTTTATAATGCTTGTAAATAGCAAAACTTGACATTTGTTTCAAGATGTGTGGGATATCAAGAGGACTTACAGATCTTTTTTCAAAATGTCAAGAAGCAGTTTAGCTTTTTTCTTGTCAATAGGTGAAAATGGATCATATCCATGACCAACCTTCTTGGTTGGAACGATCTGTTTGGCTGTGCTATTTATCTGAAATGGAGATTGCTATGACGGAGCAAGCTTCCTCTCTCGTTCACTATTTGCACGGCAATAATCTTTAATTATATCTTTCTTTGATACGCGTCTATCTTTCCCCCCCCCCCCTTCTCTAATCTGATTTGGTTTTTCTGTTTTGTCCATAATGACAACACTTGGTCTGTGATACCACCAGGTTGTGTGTTGGCAGCATGAACATTGTTCTCAATATTTTCTTTTCCCCGTATCAGACTGTGATGGAGGTTCTTGCTTCACATAGATAGGATTGGTCCATTTCTTAACACCTTGGACTGGCCAGAACTCATGGGTCCACTTCCATTTACCTTTATCAGCTAACATGAGCTTCACCAAGTTTTTAACCACCACATCACTCTCATCATTGTCCCATTGAGGGAACATTTCGTCTATCTACTTCCGCTCATAGTTGACCACGCGAGTCTGTATTAAGTTAATATCAAGTTATAAATGAAAGACATCAATTAGTACTATATTATTTGGAATAATCAGGTATACTTGTGTGCTGATAGCCTCTTTGACAAATTTCCGTCCTTTATGTCCCTTGTAAGCCAGCCAAAGGGGATTCGGTTTGTTTCGTATAGGTTTTTCATAGCTTGCAGCAAGGTCAGGCAGAGCGTAGTAGACCCAGACTTGGAGAACTTGAATAAACCCATCTATGGTATAACAAGTTTTTTGTCAAATTTTTGGCCTTCACACACTCGATCAGGTTCTTAAAGGCCAGTCTCCCCCCCCCCCCGGGTAGGTCTCAAAGTCTTCTATATCCATCACTAGCCTTGCAGGACTCGTCCGTGTAGCGTATGAATACTTTTTTCCTTCAAGGAATCCTGTGTAGATGGCTAGGTGTCCCAGCCGCATGCGGTCATCCCAAGACCACTCTCTACATCTCTCACATGCTTCAACTATTTGCTGAGAACTTGGACCAGCATCAATATCCACAGAATCAACTCCCAGAAACGAGCCAACTCATCTGTCACCTCTATAGCGGGATTATCCAGGTTCTTAATATATTCACAGTTTAGACCAGTGAGGTGCTCGAACTCAATCAGGGAAAACCTCACCGGTTCTGTACCAATAAGACACCAGAGCTCATACTTCTTCTGGATATCCAGCTGGTAACAGAACATATAATGAGAGCATATAATGAGCTAGCCTTGACGACCATCCAAATTTCAACTCCCAAAGCTTGATGAACACTCCCAACCTTGAATTCTTCAGGTCCTCCCATTCATCATCATGTAGAGCGGCCTTTACAGCAGGAAGCAAATGTGGGTCATCAGTATGATATCCAATTCTTTTTCTTGGAATGGGCTCTTCCCCTAAGGTGAACATCATCTTCAGAACTTTTGGTAAATCCATTTTACAGCCTGCAAAACAATGAAAAAACAACATCTCAAACACAAAATATAAGAGAGCAAAAACAAACTTACGGAAGACTTCAAGAAGACTTCCGTAGGTCTTCTTGAAGTCTTCCGTAAGTCTTTCATAAGTCTTTTTGAAGTTTTCCGTAAGTCTTCTTGAAATCTTCCGTAAGTCTTCATGAAGACTTCTCGAAGACTTTGTGAAGAGTTCGTGAAGACTTCAAGAATACTTCGTGAAGACTTTGCAACTAAAAAGAAACCATTATACATCGAATAAATGGATGAACATACCGTCGGAAAGCGGAGAAGTCGAGGTCCAATACAGAGAAGTTACGTAAGCTACAGGTAAAGATCTGCAAAACTCGACAAGAAGGAAGAAGGTCACGACGGAGAAACGAATGGTTTCAGTAATGAAATGAAATGAAGAGGAAGAACTTACTAGCGGTGCAGTTGGAATACAACAAAAACGGTTTCAGATCTGAAAAAAAAAACAAGTGGTTTAGTTTAATTGACGACAATACTCTGGAAGACGAAGGCGAAGCAAAATTTACCAGAATAGCAAGGTTACAAGAGATGAAAAGGACGGAGAATATGAAAATCTCCTTTACAGCCGCCTCTAAAATCACCTCAGAGAAAAATCTAGGGTTTCCTCGTGTCTCTAACTTTTTCTTCTTAGAAACACCAAAAAGTGAAAAAAACATATTTATATGTTCGTAAATTTTTAGGCTTAGATAAATAAAGTTTGGTTTACCTTTGGTTATATTACAATTTAAGGTGAAATTAAGGTCCGGTTCGGTTTGGAAGACTTCCAAAGAAGTCTTCTGCCATAAATTACACTAGAAGACTTCATGGGAAGTTTTCTAACACATTCGTCCTAGATGACTTCTCAAGAAGTCTTCTAAAGGTGTTATGACAGTGTTCCAGACCCTAAAATCAAATAACTATGAAAAAAAAAAAATCACTTTCTTAAACTTAAAAGAAACTTAGAAAGTGTTTAGATCAAGTTATTAGATAGTCACATATATAGGTCAGAATCCAACTCTAAAAATACTAACAATACTATAACATATGTTATCATACTCTAAACCAAATACTATCATGACTTAATTTACATTTACTCATCTATGTTAGAAATAATTCAATTTCAGTAAACTAAATTTCCATCTTTAAGAAATGTTTATTAATACATGATTTTAATTTTTTCCCTTTGAAAATATTCTTTATAAAATTTATTAATTATTTTTAAGATCTAATCCATAGACATCCTCCAAAAGACTCATGGATTACTAATGGAAGACTCCTAGATGACTTATGGAAGATTTTAATTTAGACGGGAAACCTAAATTTTTTCAAAATTTAGGATAGATGGGAACCCTAAATTCTACTAAAATTTAGGCGGGATGTGTCGGAAGACTTGTTTTTAAGTCTTTTGTGAGTCTTCTAGACCCTAAAATCGATGAACTATGCAAAAAAAAAAAAAACACTTTCTTAAACTTAAAAGAAACTTAGAAAGTGTTTAAATCAAGTTATTAAATAGTTACTAAACATATATGGGTCAATTTGAAAAAAAAAATTGAAGGTAAGATTTCAGAATCTAACCCTAAAAATACATACAATACTATAACATATGTTACGAAACCCTAAACCAGTGACTCATGAGCCAATATACATTCACTCATCTATGTTGAAAATAATTCATTTTCAGATAAATTAAATTTACATCATTGAGAAATATTTCTTATAACATGATTTCAATTTTTTACCCATCAAAATATTTTTTATAAAATTATAAAATTATTTCAAGAACTACTGAACAAAAAGACTTATAAAGAAGTCATCCAGAGAAAACTTCTTTTTAAGTTTTCTCTAATGGATAGTTATAATGATAAAACTGAATACAGGTTTTTTGTTTGTTCATAAGAGGGTTGTTGTAAGTTCATTAGGAGCATAGGTTACTTTTGCATTTGATTGAATTTCGGATACACTTTTGTATTCAAAATCAAGTTTTGAGTCATATTTGGTAATTCCTGCTAGATATTTTTCATTGATCAAAATTTATTTTAATGATTTTTTATTTTAAATAAGCTAACCTTCTTTTATTTAATTTATAAACATAAAAAACAACTGTAAATTAAAAAAACATATAATTAAAAATAAATTTTCTAATTTTTATAATTTATTTTTCTTAAACTTAAATTTTACTTTTCTAATTTTTCTGTTTTATTAAAATAATATATCATAAAAACAGTAATTGTTTTTATTTAAAATTTAAATGGTATTTATTTCTAATATTTAATAATAATTACCAATTTAATGAAATATTTATAATTAATAAGCAAAAGATTTTCTATGATTTTTTAAAATTAAAATAGGAAATATCAAAAATAGTAGTGATATAGTAGAAATTTTTTATGTGTGATAGTATATTTTATTTAGATGATCTACTATATAAATATTATTTTAATATATTAAAAATTACTAATGAAATGGTTCAATGGCTTTTTATCCATAGATAAAATTATGACTCTGTTTTAATAGATTAGATGAGAAGAAACATCTTCACCTTATACTGATATATTATAATAAATTCCTAATATGTGTTATATAAAGTATATGATTTTTGATATAGTTGTAATGAAATGCTAAATAACTTAGATTTTGGTTTACTTTAGAATTTTTCATGTATTTGTAGTGTATATGGAGGAGATGGTCTTGAACGATACAGTTAATATATATATATACTATGTCCACTTCATTTAGCTATAATGATGACATAAAAGAAAATTATACAAAAAGAACTTGATTGACATATCAAGTGGTGGTCAATTGAGCTGATTTTTCGACGAGCATCTCTGTCTGGCCGGGTCTGAACTATATGGAAAAATGTATATTTTCTAGTCATTGTTTATTTTTCTAGTGTGTCCGCTCGACCATTCCTACTTCGGAGAATATGCGACAGGTTCACATCCTCGAAGTTTTCATGTAATCTTTGGAACACTTCGATCTCTGTTCTGAAAGTCGGCCAATCCTCTGAATTAGTAGTCATCTCCACTAGGTCCGAGCAGTCCGTCTCAAACCGTATCGAAGTTATCCTTTTGTCTCTTATACATGAGTCTGCCCAAAGTAAACCTTTCATCTCCGCATACAAAGCTGAGAGGCTCTTTCTGCATGCTCGTAATCCGTAGACTTTAGAACCCATTTGATCCTTAAGACTCCATCCTAGGCCACTAACACTGATATTATCAATCCATGACACATCAATTTGACAGGTAGGAATTCGAGGTGTCCAAGGGGGTACTGTCTCATCCTCTGTAATAGGAGGTTGTCATGATCCTAGTTTGCCTCCTGATATACCATGATTTTGACCCGTTTTTGGTCATATTTTCTATATGTTTTTATTATAATTATCTATGTTTTGGAGTCGATTATGTATGTTTTCAGGTTCAGGAGCATTTTGTCGTAAAGAGATGATTTAGGTGCCTTATGGAGTTTAAAGAAGAGTTTTACAAGTTGACTATGAAGATCCGACATTGAGAGACACATATCGATCAATACACACCTTGTGTAGTCGATCGATGACGATTCCGTAGAAGTTGAAGTTGAGATACTCCGTCGATCGATGTACGCAATGTACCATCGATCGATACAGAGCGTGATGAGCAAGATTTACTTGGCCGACTTGAAGCCCAAATTCTCACCAAATTACAAGACTGCCCCTGACGAGTTTTTAACCTAATTATACTCCATATTTATAGTTATGCCTATGAGCCCTAGAGAGACATCATTAGATCTATTAAGAAAGTTTTGTATTCGATTTATACCTAAGCAATAAAAGTATTTTCTTTTCATCTTATTCTTTTGCTATGAATCTCTTGGCTATGTCTGAGTAGATTCATCTGTTAGATTTGGGGTTCAAATAGTTATGAGGGATTAGCCCCAACTATGGATTGTTGAGTTGTTATATTCATTATCCAAATGAACCCTAATGCTTACTCTAGACTTGCTACCTAGAGTTAT
>CAKOAT010205377.1:76713-91767 GCA_932364175.1 Eruca vesicaria subsp. sativa
GGGAGGAGAGTAATGGTGATGACGAGGAGGAGATGAGGAGGAGACAAGGCGGAAAGTAATGGTGGAGATGAAGAGGAGACGAGGCGGAGAGTGATGGTGGTGACGAGGAGGAGATGAGGAGGAGACAAGGTGGAGATGGCTGAAGGATGGGAGAGGATAGTGGTGATGGTCGTGGTGGTGAATGGTGATTCCGAGAGGAGGGTGGCTGGGTGTGAAAACGGAGTCGAAGAGGGTTCGCCGGAAATCTCACCGGAAATCGCCCCCAAAACTGCCTCAGATCCAAATGGCGTGATTAGGATTCTTTTTACCAGAAAACCCTAAAAAAATATTTATATGCTGTGTAATTTTTTGGTTAGGTTAAATTGGTTAATGTAGACTGAAATATACGTCTACATATAAGTAGACTGTACTGTAAGTCTACTATACCCTAAATATTGGCGCCAATATGGAAAAATAGGCTCCAAAATTCATTTTCACTTCCCTCTTAGTTAATTTTAATTTTTAAAATAATTTATTTTGGTAAACACAAATTAACGTAGACTGAAATAGACGTCTACATATAAGTAGACTTTACTGTAAATCTACTATACCCTAAATATTGGCGCCAATATGGAAAAATAGGCTCCAAAATTCGTTTTCATTTCCCGCTTAGTTAATTTTAATTTTAAAATAATTTATTTTAGTAAACACAAATTAACGTAGACTGAAATAGACGTCTACATATCAGTAGACTTAATTGTAAGTCTACTAAACCCTAAACCAGAAATCTCAAACCCTAAACCCCAAATCTCAAACCCTAAACATTTGATTGATTAAAAAACAAATCTTAGTCATTGTACCAAATATCATATATACAAAATATAAACTACTCAACATTAAATATGCAATTTTGAATCATTAAAACAAAATAATTCTAAATCTAGAATCTGACCCTAAGAATCTAACTCTAAAAGACATAACATGTTAGAACCTTTGGTTGCTAAACCATTAACATTGTGTACCACATAGTTCCCAAATCAATATACATTCTTTAAAATTGTTCAATTATAAGAAAATTTAATTTATCTACCTCATACTAACCTTTAAATTGATGATTTATTAAAAAAATTACCAAAAACATTTTTTCTANTTAAGATGTAGACTAAATAATAAGTCTACATTAGTTTACACAGTAGACGTTAATGTAAGTCTACCTAGTTGTAGACTTCTTTCTTAAAGTGTAGACCTACGAAGGACAGAATCGTAAAATATACTGCACGTTTTTTGTTTGTTCATAAGGGTTAAATAGTAGTTTTAACACCCCTTTAGGTTGGGTTTGCAATTGATTGGATAAGGGGTGCACCTTTAGGGTTAAAATGAATATTTGGGTTGGTTTTGGCAATTCCCCCCTCTACCAATCACTTTATTAAAAACTTTAATGAAAAGATACAATTTTTGCAGCATACTCATTCTATAACGTACTGCTCATATTTTATCATTTGTTCTACCAATCGGGGTCTAAGAAGAAGAAACATATGACGAAGTAAAAATTTACATATAAAACAGGATATGGTAACCAAGATTAATTGTTGGTTCTAGTCGGTTGTTTATTTTTTAAACAAAAATAATTGATAATTATGTGAAATTAGTAGATATTAACTCAGTGGCATGAAGTTGTAATTCTTAAAGAAAATTTAAGGTATTTCAAATTTGTACTTATGTTTTAACAGTTTAGATATATTTTTTTGTTGCCGAATATATAGTGCCAGATTATAGTATCAGCCGTCAAACATTCATTTTAGATAATTTAGTTGCTAATAACAAATTATTTTCTCTTAAATATTTAGTTTTGATATTGAATGTACCTTTAATTAGCATTACATTTATAATGCTTTCAATACTTTTACATATTTCATAGGACTATTTCAAATTTAAATAACAACCTTTTAATAGTAGATAAAAATAGGACTCTAAATTAATAGATTGGATTTTTAAATGTTTTTTGTACTATTATTTAAATCTATAATTGATTTGTGTTTAATTAGATTTAATTACAATATTTATGGACTATTTGATATATGTTAAGATATTTAGTTTAAACAATAAGAATTTTAAATTTTAAAAACAATTCATTAATATTTTTAAAAAAATTATACTTATGTGTTAATTTTATATATACCTAATTGATGAAGTGGTTTAAAGAAAGAGATACCAAGTCCTCTTTTTATATATAGATAGATACATTTAAATTTTGAGAGAACAAAAAGAAACTAGTCATTTTTCTATATTCATTCAACTTGGTTGTATAATATCTCTCAAGCATGACTTTTGAATATCATGTATAACACTAGATTTTTTTTTTTTTGAAAGATACAGCACTAGATTTTTACTGCATAATTTGGAATCAGCGAATCAGTGACAATACGTTATAATGAAAATCATGAGTAAATAAAAAGCCTAATTCCGCAATGTTATTTAACTTGTAGTTATAAAGATTACAAAACTTATTATTAATTTGGATGTCCATCATTTGTTCCTCTGTTTGTTTAGTCTGGAGGCAAAAAATATATACGGTAGTCCCTTTCTATATGTATATATATACGGTAATTGGATGTACAGACCTCATTATGGAATTAAGTTGATATACTAGATATGTTGGTATGCTAAGAGTTGTATACACTGATATGGCCCAAATAAAATCCTTGCACACGTATGATCTAAACAATTTAGAAAAACCTAAGAAAATGTAAACAAGATTCCAAAAATGATTCATTGAAAGACTGATGAGAGATGTAACATAATTTCCCCAACCGCATATGCATAGATTTAATATTTAGATGGTTTAAGAGAAAATACAAACATAATCTATATTTGATTTTGAGGTGGAATAAAGTAAGGGGCCATGGATGTAAAATTTCCACTGGTAATGATGTAATCATCTAAACATACAGTGGTCATTTCATCAAAATCCAAGAGTTCAGCGAAGTTAGAGGGTTTGTCAGTAGCAGAGTCACAGAAAGCTTCAGATTTAGAAATGAAAATGTTGAGATCACCTATGTCTTGAGTGTAAACAGCTTTTCCTTGTTCTTCTAGCTTGAAAACCATTACACCTCTGGTTTTCATTTTCGACAAACATTTTGGGGTAGCCTTTCTAAACCACTTGACTAAGAAAGTCTCGCATGTGGTTCGTGACTCCACCAAATGTTCGCTCACGGAACAAGAATACAGAAGCTCCCGCTTGGCCTTTGTCAGCTCGGGAAGGTTTTTAAACTGCAACCTCTGAAACTTGTGTTGTTTGCCCAAACGATCCCATGAACCAATGAGGTGTCCTCCTGATCCGGGCATGCGAAACATGTCATCTTTCTCAGAAAATATGACACGGGAAGAGAAGAAACAAGGGTTCTTGATCATGATGTTGGTCCACTTACATTGAGCTGGTCTGCAAAGGCTGAGTTGTGGTCCCAAGAACTTGACAGCCACAACACAGTCTTCATCCTCTGGGGAAGATGTAGACATAGCCACGTTGGTCACAACTTTGGTTTGGCAATGAGGTAGAGTCACAAGAGGAGGCAGAGCTATGCGTTTTGGATTGGTGTCAGATGCAACCGGGTTCAAATCATCTTGGAGACGCACTATGCCGTCCTCCTTCAAAGTAGCTACCCAACCATGAGATGCCCCGACCGTAACCATTCCATTCATCAACTCTAGAGGAACCTTCTTTTCCATATAAGTGTCGCAAAATTCTTTATCAACTCTAATGACGAGTCTTCCGAGATCCTCTCCACAAGGTTCAGCTCTGGCGATGGAACAAGCTGGGGTTTGCAACACGAAAGATGAGAAGCCATTGGAGAGAAGACTAAAACATGATCTTCTCAGCAACGCTGGTTCCACAAGGGGGAGTTTCGAGAGCTGGCTGAGAAGTAGAGACATGAAAGATGATAGTGATTTAAAGCAAAAGACTGTAAAACCTAATTCAAGACATCAGAAAAAACTTTATTTAATACAGAGTATTGGCCTTGCCCACCAAGTTAGTTAGTTTATATATATTCATTCTTTAAACTATTTCCTTTAGTGGGGGTTGGTTATCCATTCTCGGTATTTTGCTCCTCCCATTAAATGTCAACAAGTATCTTTACTCTAGGGAATAAATATATTTACATATCTCATTTTTTTGTTCTTTAAAAGCAACAAGAGGTTATGATCATTTGTAATACTTACAGCCAGATTAAGTGGTCAGGTCAACACACTTGAAAACGAGCTAAACCTAAACGGGTGTTTAGCTTTTCATCTCGTGACATTCTATCATTTTCTTTTCACATCAACACTAGTAAAAACACTTTTTATCTAGTTGCAAATAATCTATGTTGAACCATTACATTTATTTTATGCTATGTTACATAAAATAAATTTAGTTATTATTAAATAAACACATAACATTAATGTATTATTTAAATATATCCAAAATAAGATATCAAAAAGATACTCTTAACTAATTTTTACAGATTATATTTTAACAATATCTTAAATATATTATTATTTTAAAAATAAATATTTATTATTTTAATATTATTTAAATAATAAAAGCGTAAAATAATATTAAATTCAATTACAAATGAATATTAACTCATTTTGATTTATAGAATAAGAAATAACTTTCAAAAATATTTATATATAAATATTTCATAATTTTAATTTAAAAATTACACAAAATAATAATTATAAAATAACTTAATTTATTTTTATAAATTATAAACTAAATGAATTCCATTTACAGAATACCATATATTTATATAGTTTACAACATATTTCAACTTAATAAAACAAAATACTACCATAACATATTTAAAATAAAAAAAAATTTCATATTTTAATATACATATCTAAATTAAAACATTAGGATATAATGTAATATAAAATACAATACTAAATTTGGTTGACGTAAATATTATTTGATTATATAGTATATGGAACTATATATTATGATTCCAATTATAGTTTCTTGCAGATTATTTCATAAAAATGTAAACAATAAAAAATTTATACATATTTTACCTTTAATTATTTAAATATAATTAAAATTAATATGAGGCAGGTTATATAAATGAATTATCTTATTTTCATAAAATTATATCTGTACA
This sequence comes from Eruca vesicaria subsp. sativa, assembly GCA_932364175.1. Classification (NCBI taxonomy): domain Eukaryota; kingdom Viridiplantae; phylum Streptophyta; class Magnoliopsida; order Brassicales; family Brassicaceae; genus Eruca; species Eruca vesicaria. The sequence goes on from CAKOAT010205377.1 coordinate 81,831, forward strand.
AATTTTAATTTAATTAATATACTTGCCAAGGTAGAGTATCCTATAGCTTTAGTTTTTTTTTTTGTAAAATCTGAACATCGTTAATATGATATTAGCGTTCTTAGCAACAAAAAAAGGTACATATATATATGATTTATATTTTGGGTGAATAAAAATTTCTAGACCATTTAAGTTAGGTTTTAAGTTGGACTTGAGCATTCAAATATCCATTAGGATACAGGTTGGGTATTTTGAATGTTGGTTCTAATTTATTTCATATCCTAGATTTCATTGTGCTAAATTTGTAAATATGGATTGAGGTTTAGATATAACACATTGATTTTGGTTCTAATTTGTATCACATCATAAAACCATAAAGTAATCATATATCTTTAAAATGTGGCTTATACTGGTTCGGTCCGGACATATCCAAAATTTTAAAGCAAAACAGAAGAAATAAATATTTATTTATATAGAAGCATGTATTTAAGGTACTGCTTAAAATTTAAATATTTATTTTTGGATATCACTTAAAAATAAATATAGATTTGAATTATATATTTATGTTTCAAAAATATTTATATTTGTGATTTCAAATTGGTTTTTTCAAATCTTAACAGGTTTTTTCGGGTTATTGGTTTGGATTGGCTAATAACACTTCAATTTTGATATATTATGTACCACTACCACCCTACAAGATATCTTATGGTATTTTTGCATTTCAGATCATGTATGGATAGGATTTTTGTAGTTTGGGTTCGGCTTGGACTTCGGGTTATGGATTTTATGCTCAACCATATTTTAAGTAAAGAGAAAAGATCCTATTATATAATGTTTTCACCGAAAATTTATCTGGCACTTTGAAAGCACGGACCAAAATCTAGTCTTATATATTAAAATAGAAGTCATAACTTCATTTCATGTGTGATATTTCAAAAAATGGACCTTTCCTAAAAAATTATTTTCATTTATTATAAAACATTTTGTCATCATAACTGAATCACCTCGCATATTATCTCACTATAATAACTACTTTGCCTATAATATTGGTTCGGTTTACCAAAATAATTTATCATCGTTAATAAATCACATTATAGATACACGAGTATAGTGACATTCTCTTATACGGCAAGCTTGGTGTATATATACTTTATACATAATATTAAAACAAATCTAATCTATTCTTCATAAGGGTAACTCTTAAACCCTTTTGGTTTATACAATTAATAAAAATAAATGTAGTGGTTAAAAAAAATTAACTGAAAAAACAAAAATATAAACAATAAAATTATTTTGTTTGAAAATAATATAAATATATAATATATATACATAAAATTGAAATAAGACCCGCACGGAAAATAGAAACAAATATTTCTTTTAAATTGTTTTTTAAAATACTTCTTCATTTTAATTTTGAAATTTAATCATTTAAATTATTATTATCATTAAAATATTATTAAAAGTATTTTATATATTTATTAATTTTTTTGCAATCAAAAGTAAACTAAAATTTAATTTTAAATTGATTTTATGATAATTATAATTTTAAATATATAATTTAGAAATAATATTTTAAAAGATTCTAAAACATTTCTGAAATATTTTGGTAGAATTTTCTTTGAAATATTTATTGTATTTCAAAATAAAAATAAAGATATTAAAATATATTATTACTTGATTTTGACCCGTGCTTAAGAACATCAGATATTTTTTTGTTGACTGTAAAGAAAAATATTAAATGAATTTAAGATTATTATATATATATATATATATTATTTAAAAGCAGTTTTATTATTGTTATTTCAATCTACTCGTATGTTTTCATTGTATTTTCATATCTGGGTCAGACTTGTGGTCGTACCGATAGATCCATTTACTCGTATATAGTAAGAGTAATATATAATAAACAAAAATATAGCAAAAAATATCTTTAAAAGAATATGCAAGACCGTTATTAATCTACAGAAAATAATAGTTTTGATATATCAATATATATTTGACTTGCATAAGAATATTTTTTTTGTACGTAAAATTTGATCAAGCATTTTCATTATTTGTAATTTTTTCAATATATATTATATCTAGATTTTGATATCTGCTTTGAAAAGCGCAGTATTTTTTGAATTATAAACAAATTTTTGGTTTGTTATACAATATTAGTTTAAAAAGTCATATTATATAGAAGCAAAAGATTTTTTTCTTTTAAAAATATATATATAATTTATGAATTAGTGTATTTGAGATTTTGTATATACGTTTTTATGTAACTCTCTCTCTTAGAGTCTTGGGCGTCAACAGTTTACTCCGACTCAAAAAATTGAATCGAAACCGACTTGAAAATACATGTTCAGTTCGGTTGGGTCCACGAAAAAAACATATTAGGTATTTTCTGGACCCGCGGATCTCTATTCGAGTTTAAGTTCTATCTGAGGCCCAATCAAACATCTAAAATACAAAAAACATTTTGCGTATATTAGTTATATTTCGTTATTTCAAATTGGTTTTCGGTATTACGTATATTTTTTAAATGTTGAGTTCAGATTTTTGGTAATAATTTTTGCTTTCGTATAAATTTTTAATTTATAGAAATATATTTTTGGTATCTAGATAAAATTTTGGTAGTTTTTGTTTCTCTTGGTTAGATTTCAGAGAAAATTTAGGTTTTCAGATACTTCAAAAAAAATTTGGGTCTTAAATTCCTAAATCGGTTTGGACTGTATAAGTTATATGTATCTAGAAATCAAATACATGTATTTTACAGCTATTTGAATTTGGATCTGAATCTAGTCGGACCCGAAAAGAACCAACGCAAGCCGAAATTTTTTAAATGTCTAATTAATAATAATAACATATAAATAAATATGAGTTAGAGGTTATCTTTGATATTAAAATTTTATATTAAGAGTTAAAATGTTCATATCGAAATCATTATATAGTTTTCATTTTTATTAAAAAAATAAAAAAAAAAATATATTAAGCTATTAAATTATTAGTAAAATGCATAATATAGTAAGTTATTTGTTACTAAAAGTAACCTGTTGATTTTTATTAGGAGGTGATACATGTTTTTCATTTTTAGTAGAATTCAAACAATCCCGCAAAAACTGCAACCATACGATATTAAATATAACTATTATATGAATAGGTTTCATCTTTAATTTTTTAAATTGCAGTCAGATCTTTTCTTATGATTTTAAATCATATCATAAAAATTCTGAAATTTGGAATATTGTATGGGTGAAAATTTTATCAATACCTAAAATATTATGATTGGCACATATTGTTCAAAAGGAAAAAAGATTGACACCATTTTATTCATATATATATATATATAAATTCTTATACGATTATGTCCCTATGTAATTTTGGTTTTGGTTTGTATTAGCCGTTCGTTATGATTAGAATAGGATACTATATAATTCACGTGAATTAGTAGTATCAAAGCATATTTATGTAGTTGTCGTGGATTGTTACTATAATATTCTGAAGATATTATTGATATTTTTTAGCAAAAAAGAAAGATATTAATGATATTCCAAATAAGAGGGGTGCATATAGGATTAATATTAGGAGATGTTTATATAGATGATCTTAGCTAATCTTGTTTAGAAATATTAATGAAAAGGTCCAACAACTTGATTTAAATAGATTTTTTTAGTCTCCTTCTCTTTTAATAGTATTGATGTAAAATTCAATAGTAAAGATGTTTAAAAAATTCTAACAGACTGAAAAAAAAGATTCCAACAAGATCTCAATTTAAAATTTTAAGTAAATATTCTAATTTCTTAATTAATAAAAACATATTACTTTACTTTAATATATGTCCAGTTATCGTTTATAAAATGAAAAATAAAACTTTTTATCATATTTTTAAACCATTATATCATATTAAAATAATTGTTATATCGAATTAATTATAATAAAATTATATTAAATATTTTTTTAATAATTTTACGTTACAATAATAGAATATGTTAACAATACAAGTTAACACTAGATTTTGACCCGCGCTTTCAAAACGCGGGATTAGTTTTGTTTATAAATTTGTTAACCTGACTGTTTGTTCAGTTATATGTTTAGGCAAAGACGTTCGCTTTTTGGTTCAGTTCTAGTTTTTTTTTTATCTAGTTTTCAATTTTATTTTGGTGCGGTTATGTTTCGATTTTTTGGTTCATAAGCTATAAGAACCCCTATTTTATTTATGAATTTTGGTTTGTTTTTGATTTGGTTATTTTTTGTTTTCAGTTTGGTTTGGAATTGGATGCAATGTTAAAAACCCGTTTAAATTTCCAGTTCAGTTCAGGTTATGTTTCCATTCTTACTAAAATCTTGAATAATTTGGATGAAAATCACATTTTTAGGATTTTTTTAGATAACTCCAATAAACTTAAATATTTTAGATTAAAAGTTTTCGGGTAAAACTAAATGAATAGTTCTGATAATTAAATTTTCGGGTAGTATTTTCTGTGTGCCAATCTCTTGGAAAAGAACAAAACTAAAATTGTTTTCACCAACTAATATTTTCTGGATTCTTTTTATATATAAGACTCGAGTCATCTTTTGTTCACGAATTCTTGTTTTGGTTAATAAATCACAGGTTTGTAATTAAGGTAGCTGCAGATTACTTTTATTTTCAGCAAACTCATTTACAATCATTTAGGGAAACATTTAATACCCTTACAATACATCACCTCTTTAATTCTTAATAATGTTAAGCTATGATTGTTATTTTCTTGGCTATATATTAGAAAGAACAATTTGTTGAAGCTGCAAAATACTTAGATTAAACTTCTTAAAAAGTGTGATCTTGATGCTCTTTGATCTAATTCTTAAACGCCTTTTATAGGAAGTGGATCTTCTGACTGTTGCATCGCAGTGGGAAGGTGTCTCTAATATACGCAAGGTACATCATTCATGAACCCATCACTTTCATATAATTTATATTTATATAAGCTAATGTGAAGAAACTCAAAGAACAGTAAAGGCTTCAGAAAAGGATATCAGAAAGAATTCTCACCGCTCCATTAATTTTTGAAACAATTTAAAGACTGAGAGCCTGATGATCCCAAAAGAGCAAAGCTCTCTATAACATTTGTACTCTACTAAAAATAAAAAGGGAAAAATAATCAAATTATCACCGTTCCATTAATTTTTGAAACAATTAGAAGAAGATGATGACAACGTTACCCTAAAACTTTTAAGCAAAAAAAAAACATTACCCGTAAAACATTATTCCTATTTTTGTTCAGTCCATCCTTTTTGCTTTTCTGACTTAAATACGTGAAGATTATTGCCTTATTGCAGGTTAACACCCTACATAGACACACAAAAAAAAAGTAAATAATATTTTTGACCATAGAATGCATTATACTAACATAGTTAAGATATGTAATACCTCTAGTAGTAGTCATTTCAGTTTCGTAGCTAACTCGTTTTCAGAGGATGTCTGACATTGGTTGGAATTTGGAAATATGGGTTGAAGTTTAGGTTAGTGAACAATAGATATAAGGTCAGAGCTAGTTGACTCGGTTACAAACAAATGTGGCGATTTATTAGGATTTTTGTTAAAACCGGTGAACAAAATCTTATCACATATTTGGTTGCCAAATGATTTATTGTGTGGATTTTCTCAGAATAGATTCTAAACCGATAATTAATGAAAAAATGTATTGAATAAAAATAAAGCTACAGAGATTTTGTAAGGGTTTGGAATATCTTTTACAAAATATTTTAAAAGCATTGGATAATTTATCATAGTTAATAAATCACATTATAGATACACAAGTATAGTGGCATTCTCTTATACTGCAACCTTGGTTTATATATACTTTATAAATTATTTTAAAACAAATCTAATCTATTCTTCATAAGGGTAACTCTTTAACCAGTATGGTTTATACAATTAATAAATAAATGTGGCATTTTAAAACATTAACTCAGTAAACAAAAATATACAGAATAAAATTATTTTGTTTGAAAAATAATATAGATTTATAATATATATACACATAAAATTGAAATAACACCCGCACGGAAAATAGAAACAAATCTTTCTTTTAAAAAGAATTTTTTTAAAAATACTTCTTCAATTTAATTTTAAAAAGTTGATCAATTTAAATTATTATTATCATGAAAATTATTAATTTTTTCAATCAAAACTAAACTAAATTTTATTTTTAATTGATTTTATGATAATTATAATTTTAATTAACTAATTTCTCAGTTATATTTTAAAAGATTCTTGAATATTTTTGAAAGATTTTGGTATCTTTTTCTTTGAAATATTTATTGTATTTCAAAGTAAAAATAAAGATATTAAAAGATATTATAATTAAATTATGTAAAATTTAATAGTAAAGATGTTTAAAAAATTCTAACAAACTGAAAAAAAAAATTTCAACAAGATCTTAATTTTTAAAGTTTTATGTAAATATTCTAATTTCTTAATTAATAAAAACATATTGGTTTACCTTAATATATGTTCAGTTTTCGTTTATAAAATGAAAAATGAAAATATTTATCAATTTTAAACTATAATCATTCATACTAAAATAATTTGTATACCAAATTAAATATAATAAAATTATATTAAATATATATTATTTTATAAGTACAAATTTTATGTTACAATAATATAATATTTTGGCAATACAAGTTAACATACTAGACTATATAATACATGTTTACAAAATAACATATGTAAAATTTTATATATATAATAATATGTTATCTAAAATGAATAAATATAAAAAAAAATACTGAATGGTAATTTGGGATTTTGAAGTGCGGGTAAGAATTTAGCATAAATTGAATACAAATTAATTTTGAAATATATTGTTTTATGCATATATTGATTGTTTTAATAATCAAAGATAAACCTAATAAGATAAGTTTATAATAAAAACGATAATTACATGTAATTGTTTGAAATAATTTATTAATTACGACATATAAACTATAAAATTATTATATTTGAATTTGTTATACATATTTAAATATACAATTAACGTTATATATATATATATATATATATATAATCAATTATCCGCCCGCTTGCGCGGGTAAAAGTCTAGTTTTAAGTTAAAGTATCTTTAAAATTTTATTGCCAACGGCAGTTATAAGTGTAACAATCATAATTATTGCCAATGTCAATGGAAATTAGAAGTGTAACAATGGCAACTGATAGTAGTTATTCACACCGAATGTTGGAACAAGAAACAATGTATTCCAACAAATATAGAATATGTCGTTAATGTTGATGTGGCACGTGAAAATTTTGAATTAGAAAATGTATACTTGAAGATAATTTAGAAAATGTTTAGTTTAGGATTTTTTCTTTCTATTTAAAACATAACTAGATTTTGACAAAGTTCAAAGTTACTCAGATTTTGTTCTCCGTTACTCATCAAATGACACTCAGTTCATATCTTTAAGTTCGATCATTGACAAGGTTCAAAAAAAAGGGTGGGCCGTCGGTTTGAATCCAATATTATGCACTTTTTTTTCAAAAATACGGAATTCACAACTACAAAGGGAAAGGTTTCCGCTCCCCGCCATCAACGGTAATCAATTCTTAAAGAGTAAGCTCACCGCTTTCTTGCTCACTCTTTCTTCTTTCCCTTTGGCTGACCACGCTTATAGATTTTGATCCGCGCTTCAAAAACGCGGATTATTTTAAATTATAATAAAGATATATATTATGTTTCAAATTTGAATTATACTGTATAAGGAATTTGCTTAAAAATTTTGAATTCGTTTTTTTTACAGGCATGAACATTTTATCAGGATCCAAAAAACCGAACCACTCCAAAATATAGGTTTAATTTGGGTTTGGTTCTAGAACAAATTACCTATTGAGTATATTTTTGGAACCATGGATCTCTGTTTGAGTCTGGGTCTACGTGAAACCGTATTTGTATCTCCATAGTACTTGAATTGTATATTTAGTTGTTTTGAATAAGTTTTTGGTATTACAGATTTTTCTTTTTAAATTCCGTGCTTGGGTTATTTGATTATTATTTTGGGACTGAGGTAAAATATCAACATTTTTAAAATGTAGGTATTCAGATAAAATGTTAGTTATTTTTGGGTTTTCAGGTCAGATTTCATATAAAATTTCAGGTTTTTGGGATATTTGAATATATTTGGATATTTATTTGGTTTTTGAGTATTTTTTGTGTTTTATTGTTTTGGGGTTTTCAGATATTTTTAGTCTTTTTGGTTTTTAAATATTTGAACCGATCCGAACCTGTTAAAAACCCAAAAATACATGTATTTAACATGTATTGGAATTATATACCTGAATTGACTCGTAACCAAAAAGATCCGATCCAAATCTAAATCAAAATTTGTAAATATTTATTTGGATCTAGATGTCTAGGATCCGGACATATAAGGAACCGACCTTTACCTGATACCTAATTTTTATTATATTTTCTGAGAATTTTATAAAAGTTATATATTTTAAATTAGTAAAACGAAAGATATACTTGGTAGATTTTTGGTTAATACTATAATTTTGTATGGTTATTAAAAATCCCCCTATATATTAAAAGAGAAGTCACTTTAATGAATTTTGCTTACGTGTCATTCATAGGTGCAATGTAGAATTAGTTCTTTTAATTTGATTGGTTGTAGGCATTTAAATTTTTATTTATTTAATTAAAGTTTTTTAAAAGGAAACTAATCCTAGAATTACCTAATCTAATATATATTACCAAACAAACAATTAACCATCTTAAATACATAAGATTAATAGAATTTGTTTATAGAAACAATTAAATATGACATATTCCATTATAAAAACTTAGAATATACATATAAATACATATTATATTATATTATAGAAATAAGTATATAAACGATTTTAAATTTTTTGTCTATTAATAATGGATAAAAAATCATACATTACAGAAAACTAATAATATTTTTATACTCACTCACTATATATATGTATTCTTAAAATATGTTCAATGAATGCAAAACAGTCAAATTTTAAATTTTATAAAACAAATCTATCATTTTCCAGAGATAAATGTCGATAGTATAGTTGAGATATTACTTTCAAAAATTATTTAAGTATTTTTATATTTAAAACATAAAATTATATGGTATGTCATTTTAAAAAATATGAATAAATGAAAAAGTTTATTATAATATAAAATTACAAAAAATCAAAACATTATATTAATACAATATTAGAGTTAATATTCTATTCGTATAATTTAGATAGCTTTAAGTATAATAAAATTGGCATGTTTATTTTTAATTAGAAAAAAAATAAAAGAGACATAAATAAAAACATGAGGGAATAATAATAAAACCTTTTGTTGTATTCTTCGTTATTTTGTATTTGTACATCATAATTTTTTTATTTGTATACCAAAATATTTTTTACGTATCAATATAATTGTAAACTAATTATTTTTAGGTGTTTATACAACATAAATAAAAATTGAGCACGGAAGATAAATATAAATGATAAGTTATAAAATTTTTAATGTTGAAGATTCAAAATATAACACAAATTAAATTTAAAATAAATTATTTTAAAATAATGATAAGTATTTTTTGCGGTGTAATAAACCTTTAAAATATATGATAACAAAGTTATAACAAAATTTATACAACTAGAAACATGTTATTTTAATATATTAAAACTGTTGAATCTCATGTTTATATTAATCTATGTCTAAAATAATGACATCACATCATTTAAGAATTAAGATATTTTATGTTATATAATTATTTAATCAAATTTGTTAAGAAATGAAGATGGTGGTTGGGACATATCCGGAAATGGACCAGACCACATCTGTACCATACCAGGCGGCCAAGCATCAGTCACTATCCTCCCTTGTATTTATCCATATGTTGTAGTTATCCTAATCATTATAGGATTAGGATAATCATCCCCTTTATTGTTGTAATCCTTATCTCCTAAGGAATATGCTTATTC
>CAKOAT010205377.1:97638-129830 GCA_932364175.1 Eruca vesicaria subsp. sativa
CAGTCACTATCCTCCCTTGTATTTATCCATATGTTGTAGTTATCCTAATCATTATAGGATTAGGATAATCATCCCCTTTATTGTTGTAATCCTTATCTCCTAAGGAATATGCTTATTCTCTTGTATGTATATATATGTATGTGCACGTGATGAATAAGATATACAGAGTTACAACCTTCTTCTTTATTCTATAACAAAATTTAATTTTTTGAAATACAGTTATTTAGATTTACTTAAAATATGTAGGTAATGAAGTAATTAAAAAAAAAAATTAATAGTAAGATATTTATATTTTCAATGAAAATTTGGTCAAAGGAATCAATGTTTGATAAGATAGTGTGAAGATTGGAGAGAATTTGATAATGGATTTGTTTGGTTAGTCAATTGTGATTTTATATTAAATTCTAAATAAAAAAACATGTAAGAAAGGGAGAAAAAGAGGGAGATATGATGATGATAAGGATTAGAGAGTCGGTTATGATCATAATGAAGATGAAAGTGAATATAAGTGAGAGACTGAATATAAGTGAGATAGATTCCGAAATCATTTATTAATACTATGTGAAAGTGTTTAGAAGATTTAACAAAATCTGGTGAAAATTTTGCAACCAAAGAGAGATAGAAAGAGTTTTAAAGTGAAATATTGAGAATCATATTAAGAACGAGGGTAAGAGAATGAATATATGTGATTGTGAGAGAGTGAATGTAAATTTGAGAGATTTTGATATTATTTGATCAACTAAGGGAGAGAGAGAAAGAAAAAGAGAGCGAGAGAGGTGTACAAAGACATACAAAAATAATTCAAAGAGAGATACATAAGAAGCAAAACGAATGTGTGAAAAAATACAAGAAAAAAACGAAATGAGTAGGATAGAAAATATGTTAAAAAATAGAGTATCTATGTAAAAGAGAAAGAAAGTTACAATATATTTATACATTTATATTATTTTTTATTCATGCAATGTATAAATTATATTAATGTCCGCACATGCGTGCGGGCCGTCCACCTAGTTTAAGCTTATCTTAGATAAAAAATTTATATCATAAATTAACTTTTATAAAAATTAATTTAACATGATATATAATTTAATTTTAAACATATTTTTGCTCTGTGTTTTATCGAATTTGATTTTGCAAGTATTTATAACTATATGTAAGATGACACGGTATAATATGTTGTGTGATATATGTTAATTCATTTTGATAATTAATTTCTAAACATTATAGATCCATTATTGAGTGTAAGATATAGTGTATAATGTTACAACATAACAATCATGACGTTGGGTAGTAAAATATATTTTTTTAAATGGTTATTTTGTATAAACTATCATTGAATATGGTCATATTAATAAATATATTATGCTGTTAATTATGCTTTGAGACTAGAAATAATATTATATTAGAATACTATGGTTTAGTAAGATATTAAAATAAATATTTTATTTTGTTTTATACGTGAACTGCATAAAATAAATTTATTAAATGAATTTTTTTTTGGAAATCTTAGAAGATTTTATTTATAAATATAACTGTGTAAATATTGCAATTAAATGATCTTTCCTAAAATGTAGGGGAATGGGCCTAAACGAATTGTTACATTTATAACTATTCCCTTGTATTATTTGGGATATGCTATGTTTAAAGATTAAATATTGAATCTAAATAAATTCTAATGAATAGGTTCAACAACTTGTATAAGTAGAATTATTTAAACTTCATCTCTTTTAATAGTATTGATTAGATTTTGATCCGCGCTTTAAAAGTGTAGGATTTGTGTTTCTTTTTACGCTGGATAAATATACTATTACAAATTATGAGAATATTGCAGACGATTCAATAACCGACGATTCTACATGTTTTATGAGGATTCATGCTTGGTTGCATCACCTGAACCGCACTATATTCACTTTAGACGGTACTACTTGCGCCATGCTGTATACCTTTTGTACGCCTTTTTCACTTAACCAATTTCCAGTTAAATTAAAAGATGGATTTAAATTAAACCGTCTAAAACGATTAAAACTGGTAAAACTGATAACACCGATCAACCATAAAATCCAATTTAATAAAATAAAAGCATAAATTCATTTTTCTATTTTTCAATATGTTTCCTTTTCAATATACACATTTTTTATATTATTCAAAGGAAAAAAAATTTACACAATCAAATGCACGATTTATTAGGATTGTTTTTTAAACCGATGAGCAAATCTTATCATATATTTAATTTCTAGATAGTTTATTTCTGTAGATATAATCAGAATGTATGACAAACTGAAAATTTATGAACAAATGTATTAATATAAATAAAGCTATAGAGATTATGTGAGGAATAATCTAAACACACTCTACAGTTTTCCATATAAAATGCATAATTTGGGTACATATTTAATTTCTTAATAACACTAAATTATGACTGAAGAGAGAATTTTTTTTGGTTATCGAAAATATAAAGAAAACTTGTTGATTTGGTTTTATTATTAAGATTCAATTTTTAAACTACTATATGGTAATTTATAATATAAATTAATTAATAGAATTTTTTTGACCATCGTCCATCCATAATTAATATAGCCTTAAGGTAAATAATAACTTTTTAACTGGCTTGGTTAATGATTATAAAAAATAACCGTACAAAACCAGACCTAACCGGACTGTTGGTCGTCTGCTAACCACCGCAGCTGCGAGGAAGATCCTCGGAGCTGCCTCACTCCATCCAACATCGCGATTCATCTTCAGCTATCACCATTCTCAATCATTCACTCCGACAGCAATTCACGAAAGCATTAGGACTGTGGAATACGCCGGCGCTTGAGAAACATCAGTAACCATCTATGATAGCTACAAAACTTAGAATTCAATGACAGCTTCATTGAACTATAAAACTCACATGAAATAATTGTTGAAGAAGTTAGGACTTAGGAGGTATAAATCGTATGAATACAATTTCCAGCAAACTATAAAAATTATTCTAAAATAAATTAAGAGAAATTGCACCACCTATACTGTGCCTACGTTTCCGGGGACCAGAGGCATGATTTCTTTTTTTATGTCATCAAATGTGTTTTAAATGAAACTTTTCTAAGCACAAATTAAAACTTAATGCAGTAAACAAACTTCCTTTTTTTAACACTGGATAATTATGCCATTACAAACTACGAGAACCTGCTGGTGTAGAAGCATTAATGAACCCTTAGTCAAACCACTGGACCAAGGAGGCTTCCACAAACAAACAAACTTCTTTTACAATAAAAATTAATGAAATTTATGATTTAGATGTTTCTAACCAATATTCACAACACAAATTTGTAATGCCTTTTTGATTTTTACAATTTGTATTGTATTGCAGCTAATGGAGACATTTTTTACAAAAACATCAAGAACATATTTTATATTTATAAAGAAAATCAATCGCCAGCCAGCATATGATGAATACAAATCTATTTAACAACATCCCGTAAATACATGATAATTTATTTTGGTACTTGTTCTAGTTTAAATCGTTCATCTTTATTCATATAATCTAATATACTTCCTCTATGGCTCTACATATCAATTTCTTATCAGAAATTCTTTTTTTTTTGTATCTGTAAAATGGGGCCCTAAATGTAGATGAGAAAGTGGGGGCCTGAGGCGGTTGCCTTTTTGGGATGAAGGTGAGCAAACATAACTTCATAATTTGCACGGATGGAATTTTACTTTTCTTGCTGATGTGTTCTTTTTTAATGTTTGCTTTACCCCTATTCCTAATACAACACACCCTAAAGTCTTATGCCTTTACAAACTCCCTATATTGATATATCATGTGTGAAAAGGTTTGCCCGGAGAAAGCACTCTAATCGCTACAGCCATCGTCCAGAAATCAATTGTTCATCTACATATGTCCCAATTTCATTGTTTACTCCGCCAAACAAACTCTTCTTTCTATATAAGTGCAATCTCACCAGACTGTCTGATTCAGTCTCACCGGATTCTCGAGTCTCTTCATAATTGTAAGTTTAACCTCTCAAATCTTCTCCTTATCATTCTATCCTTTTTTTGACAAAAAAAAATCATTCTATTTCACGAAATCGTATATGTGGTAGATCAAATTTTGGGGTTAAGTGATGCAGCATCATCTCCTTCCTTGGCGCCAGTTTGAAGCGTTTGAATCCTATTTACTTTTAGGCTCCGACTGGTTTCCCCGCTACCACCCGCAAACGCAGCTTTTGCGGTTCATGGCGGTTGCTAGCGTTTTGCAACAATCACAAAAACCGCTACAAATCGCTTCAAACCGCTCCCAACCTCTTAAAATCAAAAGCTGGTTTCAGCTAGCGTTTGCGTTTGCGGGCGATTGCGGGTGGGTAAAAAACTATTTTTTAAATTTAAAATTAAAATATAAAAATAAAAATAATATAACTAAAACTATATCTACCTTTTATTTTTTAATTTAAATTCACTAAAAATATCATAATCTATTTATAAGAACTTTAAATCAAGAATTTTCACTATATTTTTCAATATTAAATATATAAATATATAAATATATAAATATATAAATATATAAATATATAAATACATAAATATATAAATATATAAATATATAAATATATAAATATATAAATATATAAATATATAAATATATAAATATATAAATATATAAATATATAAATATATAAATATATAAATATATAAATATATAAATATATAAATATATAAATATAATTAGATAAATAGATAAATATATAAATACATAAATATAATTAATTATATTATATTATATTATAATATTTTATTAATTATATAAATTATATTTTCATCTAAATAAAAAAAATAAAAATAATATTGTTATTACTTATAATATATTAATAGTTATTATTTTTTATCATAACAGTATGTTTTGATATTTTTATAATGTTATAATATGTTAATATTGGAAATTTATTATTGAACCGCTGTAGTATCTCATAATCAACCAGTCATAAATGTCCCGCAAACGCACCAGTTTTTAATCGCTGTACCAGTNTTAATATTGGAAATTTATTATTGAACCGCTGTAGTATCTCATAATCAACCAGTCATAAATGTCCCGCAAACGCACCAGTTTTTAATCGCTGTACCAGTCGTACAAATCGCCTAATAACGCTAGAAACCGCAACCACCCACATCCGCAAACTCCCGCAACCGCAATCGCAACCGCCGCGTTTCAACCAGTCAGACCCTTACTTTTAGGTTTTGGATTTCTATCTTTTTATGTCTTTCCTTTTTACGTAACTTCCTTTTTAAGTTAGGTTTCTGTTCTTTTCGTTTGGGATTGTCCAACGAAAGGACTATATAAACATAGATATAGCTATGAGCTAAGACACGTTTTATTTTTATTAAAGAGCTTTTGCTTTAAACCTTGTTTCGATTCGATTCAATTCATCAAAAGAGGAAGTTGGTCTCAAGAAGCTATCGAAAGAAACTCTTGATCGATCCAAGAACAGGTCTCCAAGAACCCTAAATTCTTAGATCGACCGTTCACCCTATTGTACGCTGCGCCAGGTTGGTATCAGAGCTTTGCTATGCTCCGAAACTTTCACAACCGCTACGATGGTTCGTAAATCAGCTCGTTTGCAACCAGCTGATGAAGATATCCCCACCACACAACAATCTGTCAACGATCTCCATGCCCTAGTTCACAATCTCGTCACCGCCGTCGCCTCTCTTACAACTCAACAACAAAACAACAGATCGCCTAGCCGTCATCGCGCAACCTCTCCTACTCATCGTCGCAACAATTCACCTAACCACCGCCGTAACGACCAAGTTTCTGTACACCACGATTCCGACAGCGATAACAACCCTTTTGCTCCACTCCGCAATCAACCAGATCAACACCGCAACAACAACAATCCTGAGTCCGATTCAGACGAAGAAGACAACGAGGCTGCTTGGAAAAAGAGTTTCAAACTCGAAATTCCTGAGTTTCGAGGGCCAACAACAGCTGAGGAATTACTCGATTGGTTTGTTACCGTCGAAGAAATTATCGAGTTCAAGCGAATTCCATTGCATCGATGTGTTCCCCTTATCGGCATACGTTTTCGCGACAGAGCAGCAGCTTGGTGGTCGCAGATAAAAACAACTCGAGCTCAGCTTGGGAAAACAAAAATTCGTTCATGGGATAAACTTAAACGCGAGATGAAGAAATTTTTTTTGCCTTATAATCATGAGCAATTGATGTTTCAGAAGTTTCAGAATCTTCGTCAAGGATCGCGCACCGTTGATGACTACGCAACTGATTTCTTTTAGATGATCAACCGCGTCGAAGTTAGAGACACAGAGCAACAACTTATGATGCGCTTTATCGGAGGATTACGCCAACAAATACAATTTACGTTAAACCTCTTTCAGCCACAATCAATTTCAGAAGCACACCAACAAGCATTGACGGTAGAAGCACAAACACGCAAAGGTTATGTTCCTTGGGGCAATAAACGTCAAAACCGCGCCACTACAACACCATCATCGTCAACTTCCAGCGATATCCCGCCACCAAAACCAGATTCCGCCATTGTTCCTGTAGAACAACCTCGACAATCTCGACCAGGAGGGTTAAGGTGTTTTTCGTGTGGAGAGCTTGGCCATAGAAAATCAGCATGTCCTTCCCGTAACAAACGAGGATTACTCCTTGATTCCACGGGACGCGACGTCAAGGTTATCGACGTTGATGATACCGACGAGCCCATTGAGGAATTGGAAGCTGATGAAGGTACTTTGTTAATGATGTGTCGCACATGCCTCACTCCAAAAATCGAAGATGAATTCCCGCAGCGCAAGAATTTGTTCTCTTCCCGTTGTACGATTAATGGAAAAGTATGTAAATTCATCATCGATTCGGGTAGCAGCGAGAATGTAATTGCAGAATCTGCAGTCCCTAAGCTCGAGCTTGTAGTCGAGTCACACCCTGCTCCTTATAAGCTTGGCTGGCTTCACCAAGGTAACGAACTCACTGTCACCCAACGCACTCTGGTCCAATTTTCCGTGGGTGGTGCTTATCAAGATCAAATATATTGTGACCTTGTTCCAGTGGACGCATGCCATCTTTTGCTGGGAAGACCATGGGAATATGACAGGCGTGTTATACACGACGGCTTCCTTAATATGTACACTTTCAAATTCAATGACCGTATGTTCATGCTCAAACCAACATCTCAAGCAGTCCACACTCCTCCACCCTCACCATCACCAGCACCAGTTCTCATGTTGCAGCGTGCTCCTTTTGAAACCACACTACGCGAAGAAGGAATAGTTTTCATCTTTCTCATGCGACCAACGAAAAACATAAGCATTGCTAATATCCCACCCGCCTTTACTACTCTTATACAAGAATTTGCGGATGTCTTTCTGGAAGATCTTCCAGACGGTTTGCCTCCGCTTCGCGATATTCAACATCGTATTGATTTCATTCCTAATTCTGCTTTACCTAACCGAGCGCACTATAGAATGAGTCCTAGTGAGCATGAGGAATTGCGTCGCCAAGTAGAGGAACTCGTCGCTAAGGGTTTCTTGCGTGAGAGTCTTAGTCCTTGCGCCGTTCCAGCTCTACTCATACCTAAGAAAGATGGCTCGTGGCGTATGTGTGTGGATAGTCGAGCAATTAACAAAATAACGATCCGTTATAGATTCCCTATCCCTCGCCTTGACGACTTGTTGGATCAGATAGGGACAGCTACAATCTTCTCCAAGCTAGATCTTAAAAGTGGATACCATCAGATTCGTATTAACCCAGGGGATGAATGGAAGACGGCGTTCAAAACTCGCGAAGGACTTTTTGAATGGCTTGTTATGCCGTTTGGTCTTTCCAATGCTCCTAGTACATTCATGAGAGTTATGAATCAAGCTTTGCGTCCTTTTATAGGAAAATTTGTGGTGGTTTACTTCGATGATATACTTATTTTTAGTACATCGTTGGAAGATCACATTGTGCACCTCACGGAGGTACTTCGCGTTTTACGTCGGGATAAGTTCTTTGCGACGCTGAAGAAGTGTGAGTTTGGCTCTCAAGAAGTCCAGTTTCTGGGGTATATCATCTCCGATAAAGGGCTCGCAGTGGACCCTGGTAAGATCTCCGCCGTTCAGTCTTGGCCGACACCAACAACAGTGACCGAGGTTCGTAGTTTTCATGGGCTCGCTTCCTTTTATCGTCGGTTTGTGTCTCAGTTCAGTAGCCATATGGCTCTTATTACGGACACTATGCGCGATGGTCGCCTCACATGGACCTCAGAAGCAGCAGCCGCGTTTTCCATTATCAAGGAAAAGCTCTGCTCCGCTCCCATTCTCGCCTTCCCTGACTTTACATTAGTATTTGAGCTACATTGTGATGCGTCTAAGTCGGGTATTGGTGCTGTGTTAAGTCAAAAGGGTCATCGTATTGCTTTCTTTAGCGAGAAGCTAGCAGGCGCTCGATCACGTTATAGCACTTATGACGTCGAGTTCTACGCTATAGTCCAGGCTGTTAAACATTGGAGACATTACTTGTTCCATAAAGATTTTGTTCTTTATACAGATCATGATGCTTTAAAGCATCTCCATAATCAAGGAAAGGTCTCTTCGCGTCATGCATCTTGGATTGCTTATCTCCAACAATTTACTTTTGTGATTAAGCACACGTCGGGTTCATCAAACCGTGTAGCTGATGCGTTAAGTCGAAGTCATTCTGTTCTCGCAGTCATTCATAATAGTGTCACCGGCTTCAGCACCTTCGTCGATCTTTATCCGACTGATCCTTTTTTCGGACCAATTTACATGGCGGCTGTGGAGGGTTTGTCAACGGAGTATACCATCCATGATGAGTTTCTTTTTCTGGGAACTCGGCTTTGTATCCCCGAATGTAGCCTGTGTCTCCAACTTATTACGGAGTTACATCAAGAGGGACATGTTGGTCGCGACCGTACTCTTCTTTTGGTCTCTACATCTTACTTTTGGCCTCACATGCGTCGTGACGTGGAGCGCTTCGTCGAGCGTTGCGTTGTTTGTCAAAAGTCCAAAGGTCAGGCCACCAATGCAGGTCTTTATATGCCATTACCCGTCCCTACTCAACCATGGACGGATATTAGCATGGATTTTGTTCTCGGGCTTCCTCGTACCCAGCGGGGTTTTGATTTTATTTTTGTGGTGGTGGATCGTTTTTCCAAGATGGTACACTTTATTCCATGTAAGAAGACCACGGATGCATTGCAGGTCGCAATTCTATTTTTCCGTGATGTGTATCGCCTTCACGGATTGCCCTTATCGATTGTCTTGGATCGAGATTCTCGGTTCCTTGGCCATTTTTGGCGTTCGTTGTGGAAGCAGTTGGGAACTTCTCTTGATATGAGCTCCACTTATCATCCACAATCCGATGGTCAAACCGAGATTTTCAATAGATCTCTCGGGAATATTTTGCGTTGTTTGGTCGGCGATGCGGTTCGTACGTGGGATGCTAAGTTTCCACAGGCTGAATTCGCCCACAATCATTCTTTAAACCGCAGTCTTGGCTATTGTCCTTTTCAATTTGTCTGCGGTATCATTCCTCGTGGTCCGGCGGCCTTGTCTAATCTTCTTGATCGTACTAGACTCCATGGAGGCGCCACAACTTTCGTTGACTCTTTCACGGATATCCACGCACAAGCCGTTGCTAACCTTGAGTCTTCTTCATCAAAATACAAACAGTTAGCTGATACACATCGACGCCATTTGGTATTTGAAGTTGGCGATTTGGTTTGGGCGTACCTCACACGTGATAGGATGTCGGCTCATGAGTATAATAAGCTTAAGGCTAAGAAGATTGGACCTCTTGAAGTTGTGGAACGTATAAATGATAATGCCTATCGTCTTCAGTTGCCGTCGGGAGTTAACACATATGATGTGTTCAACGTCAAGTACCTTTCTCGTTATCATTCTGCTGATGAGAACTCAGATTCGCGATCGAATCCTTCTCACCCGGGGAGACCTGATGCAGCATCATCTCCTTCCTTGGCGCCAGTTTGAAGCGTTTGAATCCTTTTTACTTTTACTTTTAGGTTTTGGATTTCTATCTTTTTATGTCTTTCCTTTTTACGTAACTTCCTTTTTAAGTTAGGTTTCTGTTCTTTTCGTTTGGGATTGTCCAACGAAAGAACTATATAAACATAGCTATAGCTATGAGCTAAGACACGTTTTATTTTTATTAAAAGAGCTTTTGCTTTAAACCTTGTTTCGATTCGATTCAATTCATCAAAACAAGAAGTTGGTCTCAAGAAGCTATCGAATGAAACTCTTGATCGATCCAAAAACAGGTCTCCAAAAACCCTAAATTCTTAGATCGACCGTTCACCCTATCGTACGCTGCGCCATTAAGGCATTAAGTCTCATACACGTTTCCTTACTGTTCTATTTCAGGGCTTGATACTTTCTCTCATATCCCTTTGTATTTTTCCATCAAAAAAGTTCTTGAATCCCTAAGAGCATCCACATTGGTGAACCCTCTATGGGGTTCACCAAAAATTTTTTTTTGATTTTTTAATTTTTTTTCGTTTTAAAAAAGAAAAAATTCGGACCAATGAGGTGCCGTCACGTGGCGAATCCCATGTAAATCAGGTTCACTGCACTGAACTTTTCTGATACAGGTTCACCAAAATAATATTATTTTAATTATTTTTTTCATGGGAAAGGGGTGAACTCCCCCTATGAACCTCTAATGTACTTGCTCTAAATCTGTATATATATTTTAAGTCAACTCGTTTCTCTCTCCTCAAGACGACAAAAAGAGCGACGGTGAGTTTGTTTTCTCTCCTACGCCGGCGCCAGGCGCGGCATCACAAACCTTCCCCTCTCACCAGCTCAGGCCCTCCCCTCCTCATGGGGAAGAAAAAACCTCCTAAAATGCCCTCTCCCAAAAAATCCACTCCCAAAAAATCTAGGGTCTCTCCTTCGAAATCCCAGACCATTGATCCCGCCCCTCCACCATCCCCACCTGCATCTCTGTTCACCTCTCCGCCTCCCCCAGATATGGAGAGCCCTAGCCCCCAAGTTCCGGTGACACCGTCGACCTTGGCTGCTCTACCTTGCTCTGAATCTGAGTCCCCAATTGTAGGTCATGAATCTACAATTCCTACCGCTTCTGTGAAGATTGCTCCTGCAATTGTGCCAGAACCGGTCATCTCGACTCATACCTCTGAAGCTCCCTCTCAAGGAGAATCTGAAAACAGAGCAAACAAGAATACGTCTCAGTCAGGCACTGACTCGTGGAAAGATATTGCAATTGGCGCTGGAAAGAAGCTCCAAAAGAGAGGAACAAGTTTCACATTGCCATCAGGTGAAGCTTGCATTAAAATACCAAACTCGGTGATTGAAAAGAACTTGTCTCTGGATGGCTGTTTGATGATAATTAACGAGCTTCTCCCTGGATGGCTGTTTGATGATCCAAGTTCATTAACGAGCTTCTCCCTGGATGGCTGTTTGATGATAATTACAGTTTTTCAGAGTTGGGAAAAATCTGGATCCTCTAATGCATCATAATGCATCTAATGCATCATAAATTGAAGATCTCTGAGTATAAACCTTTGCTGGATAGTATTGTAAGAAAATTCAAGAGCTGGGCTGTCAAAACGTTATCATACGCAGGAAGACTGTTGCTTATACAAACTGTCATCTCTGGTTCAGTCAATTTCTGGTGCTCAACATTTTTGCTTCCTAAAGCCTGTGTGAAGAAGATCGAACGCCTCTGCTCACGCTTCTTGTGGTCTGGACAGATTGACTTAGCTAAAGGAGCAAAGGTTAACTGGAATGCAGTTTGCTTACCTAAAGATGAGGGTGGTCTCGGCCTACGATATGCCAACTGGAATAAGGTTCTATGCCTCCGTTTCATATGGCTGTTATTTTCAAACTCTAATTCATTATGGGTAGCATGGCATAAACGCCATCACCTAGGCCGGAGGAGTTTCTGGACTGTCACTGAATCAAACGCTCATTCTTGGACTTGGAAATCACTCCTAAACCTCCGTCCCCTAGCCTCTCGCTTCGTCCATGGTAACCTTGGTAATGGTCTCACACTCAGTTTTTGGTTTGACTCGTGGTTGCCTCTTGGCCCATTAATAGATCTGTTTGGAGATCATGGTCCTGTAGAGCTCGGGATCCCCCTTGAGGCAAAGGTCTCAGACGTGTCTAATGAATCAACTTGGACCCTCTCCCATCCAAGATCAGATAATGCTCTCCAACTCCACATTGCGCTCACAGCAGTGCCTCCGCCAAGATATACTGATATGGATGATTCATACAGCTGCAAAGTGAATGGAGTGCTATGCAACGGTTTCTCCTCTTCTCAGACATGGGATGCGATCAGACCCCATGAAGTACCAAAAGAGTGGTCCTCAACAGTGTGGTTTAAAGGAGCTAGCTGTCCCAAAGCAAGCTTTCAATATGTGGTTGGCCACTTTAAACAGGCTCCCAACCAAGATCCGACTTGCCTCTTGGGGTCTGAATATTAACACAACATGCGTTCTCTGTAACTCGTCTGTCGAAGCAAGGGATCACCTCTTTTTGAGATGCAGGTTTCAGGTCAGCTCTGGGATGCAATCTTCGCAAGACTCTCACCGCGACAGCCGCCTCTCATCTCATGGGCTGAACTACTTTCTTGGTGCAGAGTACATATGCCATCAGCTCCCACTACCCTTAGGAAGCTGGTAGCTCATACACTCATTTACCATGTATGGAGACAGAGAAACAATGCTCTTCATAATAACACTCACCTCTCTCAAGCCGAAACTTTCAAATTACTGGATAGAGACGTGAAGAACACCATCACTGCAAGACGCAACAAACGTTCGTTCACCAATCTCATGGCTCTTTGGATCAGATGAAAATTCTTGCCAATAGTCTAGCAACTACTTCCTTTCTTGTTTTTTATTTAACTTTTGCCAAGAAGGATGTATGTAAAAGTCTTTTTCTTTTGTAAAAGACAACATGTTCATTTTAGCTAATGATATTTACAGTTTAGCAAAAAAAAAAAAATCTGTATATTCAGCAGAGAAAAAAAAAAAAAAAAGATGATAGGTTCAAATATATTGGACCCCAGAAAGGAGACGAGTTCATTTTTCTCCGTGGTTCATGTCCAGATGGTGATTTCGGTTCTGATTTCAACATCAAGAACTTCTCCGACAATTTGCTCCGCATCGAAATCATGGGTGCGCCGTCAGATTCTAGGTCTGCAAGTATTGGACCCCAAGAAGGAGACGGGTTCACTTTTAATCTAATTGTTGTAAGTTACAGTTTATTTTTATTTTTTTTGATCAAGGTTGTAAGTTACAGTTTATTTCATAGGAGTGTATGGACTTATCCAGTTAACATATTTTATATCTTTTATTTATTCGAGTTAGCCGAATACGTAAACTATTTACTTCTAACAATCTATATTTTATTGATGTTTTGTTTGTCTTCTCTAGAGAGGAGATTAATAAGGAAGAGTCTGATGTTAAAAAGATGTGTTTCTTTTACCGGAGCTCAAAGAAGAATTCAGGAAGTTAGATTTATTGGAGCATGAGTATGAATATAAAACTTTTGCTTATAATATTATATCCGGCTAAAAGTATTTTTAATCATATGTGATGTTTGTTAAAGAGCTAATTTTATATTTAGCCTTACACAGTCATATGTGTTGTGGTTGGTTATAGAGTGAATTTTATGTTTAACCGACCACGTAGCCATGCCAATTTTTAGAAGATATAAATGAGTCAACTATGATAACACTACCCATATCAAAAGCAGAGAAGATGAATACGTAAACATATATGTGTTAGCAGGTTAAACTAACAAATATATTGCGTGAAACAAATTGATACAAATATGTAAAAATATATTGGCTAGTCAGCTAAATTAACAAAAGTTAACCAGCTAAACTAACAAATACATAAATATTAACAACTCATGCAGACCCGGCCCGTAGGGGAAGCAAAGTAAGCAACTGCCTAGGGCCCAACAATTTTTGAGTTTAACTTTTAGTTTTTCTTTAAGTTAAATTTAAACAATATTTGGGCTAAACTACACTTTTGAGTTAAATTCTAAATTGTTTGGGCTTGTAAGTCCAATATGAAATTCTTGTTTCTTTTTTAACAACATATTTTTCGATTATATTGTGAAAGGATAATACAAATATTTGTTTACACATTAATTCTTTTTGGTGTAATTTTACACGTTTATCTTCTATTGAATTTTTTTTTTTTATAAATCATGCTCTATTTTTCTTATTTATTTTTCGATGAAAGAATTTTGTGAGTATAATTATATATAAATAATTGGTATTATGGTTATAACTCATAAATATTAACTAAAGGGGTAATTTTTTTCAGTCACGATTAGGGCCTCCGATTGACATGGACCAGCCTTGAACTCATGTTAGCTGGCTAATTATTATATTATCTTTCGTGCCCAGCAATTCTCTATGGGGATAACGAGACGAACTTGATAACAAGAGTTTAAATTCAAAATAAAGAACAGTAATGCGATGTGAGACTATGAGTTGATGTAATTCTAATATTTGATTTCACTCGAAACCCTAAGGTTTGAGGAAGGAGCAATTTTGGGAGTTTTTGGGCTAAGAGGAGACGTACATTTTCACCATCAAAGTGCCAGTGAATCCTAGAATGCAAGTAAACAAGAGATAACGAAAAAAAAGAGAGAACGAGGAATTTTGTACAGAGATATAATATTGAAAGAAGGAGATAACGAAAGCTAATGACGAAAATTGTGAATAAGTAATAAAGGTAAAACGAGAGAAAAAGAGACAACAGAAAAATATTTTGAATAAAATAATACTTGCTTGGATAATAGGATCATTAGTGTCATTTTACACCTACTAATGTTGGGTCCTATTATATTTTTCTATCTTTGTAAATTTCATGGTTATTGAGTATTTTCTGTGCAAATAACTCTTTTTTTTTTGTTAAACTGTGAATATTCATAAAAATGAAAGGTTTAGGATTACGGTGTTGATTGTTAGTAGTTTTTAAAATGGTTTTTGGTTTTTGTTTTTGAAAAAATCAAATTTTATGCAATCAAGTTTTTGAAGAAATGGTTTTCCTAAAATGTAGGGAAACTAGTTTTTAGTTTAACTACCTATTTTCAAGAAAAAACCAGAAACCATGTTTTTGTAGTTTTTGGTCGATGATTTTACTTTTATTTCTAAAATGTTATTTAATAAAATGAAATAAGGAATAATACTCAAAAATCAATAACAATACTAGTATATATTTGACCTGGTTGCCTACTAACGAAAATCATTAATCTAATCCTACGTTACTTTTAAAACAAATCCTATGGCATATACATCTATGCTAACATAACAAAAAATTATTGTACTAAAACTATTATATTAGAATGTTATCATTAACTAATAATAGATTGATGTAAACTACCAAATTAAATATATATATATATTGTTGATGTAATATGGACATGATGTTTACCTATACCTAGTATATATAAATATATTATACACTGTGTACAATATTTTAAATCTCTATATTTATTTAAAATATAATAGAAATTAATTTACAGCTATATAGGAATAATATTCAAAAATCAATAATACACCTATATATTTGACTTGGTTTGTTAATGCAAGAGCTGGAACTACGCACACTTAAAGTACTACAGAACAAAACAAATCCTAAGGCATGGCCTATATTTCTCTATGCTAATCATAATCAAAAATTATTGTACTAAAACTATTATAATATTGAATGTTATCATTATCTAATAACTAAACTGATTTAAACTACATAAAATAAATATTGTTGATAATTTTAGTTTTTTATTTTATTTTATTTTTTTAATATTTTTAGGATGAGTTGCAATGAGATATACACTCACCACTCCAATTGCTAAAACTAATTTTTAGTTTTTCTTATTTTACTTTTCACTATTTTCTACCTATGAGGTATATTTACTCCTTTTTTTTTGTTTACTTAGCATTACTTAGAACTAGGAATAATATTTTTCTTTCTTTTAATATTTCACTAGGAAAAGACCCGTGCCTTGCGCGGGACGAAGCTATTATTTTTATTATGTTTTTAAAAATGAAACAATAGTTCGGTTTCATTCGGATTAGAGGTGTTCAATCCGTATATCGGGTTTCGGGTTCGGCTCGATTTTTTGTTATTTGATCATTAAAATATAACTACTATTCTAAATCTATATGTACTTCAGTTTGATTTGGTTTATATACCATCGGTTTTCAGTTTATTCAATTTTATACCAAAAAACATAATTATTTAGTTTGAGATCATATTATATATTATACAAATATATAATATGATCATATTTAGAGTCATATTGTCACAGAGTCATTTCTTAAAAAAATGTTATATATTTAAATAAAAGAATAAAAAAAAAGCTTCTATCATCTAATAAAATGATCAAATATAGAATTAATATCAAAACACTAAATTTTGAAAAAATAAAATAAAAAACAAAACCGAAGCATGAAATAAAAGTTTTTATATTCTTCCATATTTAGTGTTCATCAAACCAATATGTCTTCGATTGAACACAACTATGTTTGTTTAAAGATAAAAAAAAAGTTGTAAAGAATTTCAACTAATTGTTGTCCATCAAATTTATAATCTTTACTTCAACTTAGTTACTGTTAAAAAAGCAAAAGATCAAAATAAGAAGTCTTAGTTGTAATATATTGTTAGCTATTTACAAATTATAATTATAGTTCAACTCATGTAACAAATAGATATTCATGCATCGTTATAAATATGTACATATTTACATGTTTCAGTTTAATCGATTATAAATCAAACCATATCCAAATCCTATGGTTTTTATAAAATCACATCCATTTGGTTTGTATGGTATATACCAAAAATAACCATATTATCGATTGTTAATATCTTTAAAAATATAAAATTAAAAAAAGAACTAAGATATTTAAATCATTGGTAACAAAAAATTTCAATGTGAAAAATTTAATAAGTTTATAATTTATAAATGTTCTTGAAAATTTATTGAAAATTTATTGAAAATTTTGAAATTAAAATATTTATGTAATCTTATATGGTATATAGTTTAATCTGTATATATATATATATATATTTGTTTTATTATTGAATGATACTTTTTACTTATATGGTTTTAAAATCATGTATATCGTTTTATAATAAAATGTTAAACTATTGATCATTAATTTTTAACATAATAATTTTAATAGTTTAGTTATTTATTCTCGTTTCTTAAAATTCAAAATATAACCTATACGAAAAAAACTAAAGTTTAATTTTATAGCTAATTTGATTGTTTAATTTATTTTAATAATATAAAATTAAAGAAAAATGATAGAGGATATATAAACTGTTATCAAATATTTATTATTAGAATCATTAAGTTTCATATATATATATATTAGTCATTTATGGTAATTCCGTAGGTTTTATTTATGGAAATAAAATAAAATAGTAATTATATCTTAGGGAACAATCATTAAGTGTCATATATATATATTAGTCATTTATGGTAATTCCGTAAGTTTTATTTATGGAAAGAAAATAGCATATCATATCATTATATCATATAGTTTGACTAATTAATGTATCTAGCAACCTATAAAAATCCAATGTGGATTTACTTATTTTTCAATTGAATCTAATTGACTACCTAATTGAATGACACATATGCATTGGGGCATCTTTTAATTAATACAAAATTGAGGTTACATCTTTTTAAATGTTCCTCAATTAATATATAGGGGATACTTATAAGTTATACTTCCTATTCTTTTGGTTTTTACTTAGTATTTACTACGACTAGGACTATTCATCTAGCTGTTATCTATAAATTATTATTCCACTTTTTTTGCTAAACATTACTATTTTTAGGTCTTCCAAATATGTATATAACACCTACATCTGCTACTCAACAGAACACACTAAACAAAACCTCTCAAACAATAGCTTTCTTTAGAAATCAAGCAATTGGAGTGGTGTTAACGTAAGTTAATTCTATAATGTTTTGTGTTAATGTACCTATTACTTTTGGTACGTAGATTAATAGTTAATATAAGTATTAGAGTGTAATATATTGTTTTTGTTTTACAAGTATAGCTATTAATATATTTTTTATAATATACAACTACTGATGCTTTTTTTGAGAAAACAACTACTGATTTTATTTTATAGTATTTGATTTACATAAAATTCTATACTTACCATAATTATATAACGTATTTTGTTATAGGCATGGCTCATCAGGGACAATCATCAAACGGCAAAGAGGTATATATTTAGTGTATAAATATTTTATATGTTATTTTTTTTTTAAAAATTATATGTTTATGTAGTTTAACTAATAAAGTGTCTATTATATTATTATTAAGGGGAAGATAATATGGAACAATTCTAGGATTCATAGTTTTCTTGAAGTATATGAAAATGAAATGGAAAAAAATTAATTGGCGTACTGGTCCATTAAAAAAAGAGAGTAAAACAAGAATCACAAATGCTTTCCGAGAAGCTACAGGTCAAAATCCAGGATGGATTCCGTTAAAAAAAAAATTTACTCTATAAAAAAGATGTATGACATTTATCGTCGACTGAGCCGTATGACGGGAGTTTCATTTTGTGAAACTACAAAAACTATTCAAATGGATGACGAATGCTGGAATGATCGCATTCAGGTAATCTTTGACCATTGTTTGCACAATTGTTTTTTAATTATGATAAACTAATATTTTATAATTTCTATTTAGGAAATACCTGATGCGTCAAAACTCCGAGCACATCCCCTCACTGATATCGACAGATTGGATCGACTTTTTGGAGGCAAACACATTTCAACTGATGATGGGTACTATCCCGATTCTGGAGTAGATCAGAATACCGAGTCTGAGACGGTTACCGAGAATGAAACCGATACTGTGAATCTAGAAGATGATTCTGATGCGCCTTCAGGAAACCAAACTGAAACACCGTCTTCCTACAACCAGAGTTCCAAACGGGTGTACGGAAGGGAAAATGGCGGGAGGTAACAAACGACATTCTTCGCTACGGTCTGTTATTGAAAGGACTTTTGGTGTGTGGAAGGGAAAATGGCGGGTTTTAAGAGAGAAACCAAGGTACACTATACATGTTCAAAGAAGAGTTGTTGCAGCAACAATGGTGTTACATAATTTTATAAGACTATCCAATTTAGGAGATGTTGATTTTGATGCGGACACAACTGGTAATATACCAACTGAAGATTCTGATTCAGATGAAGACGAAGAGCATAATAACACTCAAGCAAACTATATGGAAGGCATTCGAGATCAAATTTCTGCATCTTTATGGGATTGACGATAATTTTATTTTGTATTTGCAATTTTTTAAAATAATTTTTTAAAATAATTTTTTAAAATAATTTTTATGAAATAATTTTATGTGTGTTTTAATAATGGTATTTTATATTTATATTTTTTCAGGAAAAAAATTATTATTAATAAAATTTTCATTTTATTAATATAAAAAGCAAAAACCAAAAGCTGAAAACCAAAATATAAAACAACCATTCATGCTTTTTTGAAAAACCAAAATCTACTACAAAACTAAAAACCAAAAACTAAAAACCAAAATCTAAAAACCAAAAACCAAAAACTAAAAACCAGAAACCAAAATCTAAAAACTAAGAAACAATCATCACCTACATAAGCCAAGTTAATGCTTACCTTGGCAAAACAAAACAAAGTATGCACAAGAAAATCAGATAAGAGAAAACAAGTCATCTAATCCAAAGTTGTATAAGAGGAAATAATTTTTTGCTACGTCTTCTCGCACTAATGGTGTTGCGGATGTCCCTGTCGATGCTGCTGAACGTAGTCTGCGTAGGCATGAATCCTGTGAGATAAACTGCTGAGTTTCGTTGCCCCCAAACATTGTTTGATTATCAATAAGACTACGTGTTAAGTGATCGCTCATATATATAATTTTTGGTGTTTGATTTCCTTCTCTCCTATATAATCTAGGTCATCAATAACACATTAACACCAACAAAAAACACGTTGGGTAATTGTAAAGCTATTATAATGTGTGATTTCATTGGGTAATAGTAAAGCTAAACAACATATGAACAAACGAGACAAGATAATATAACATACATGCATGATGCATCAATGGGACCAATATGGTAAAATTATTCGAACCGAATGACAAATGCATGGAGACATTTTCACATCTATTTTTTTTTGAATGATGTTGACATCAATATTTATAATGATTATTAGAATCAAATAACTATGCTTATTGAATAAATTGTGTCGTTTACTATAATAACTTGTTTGTTAGCTAAGCCCGCATGGAACGCAAGTACTCTGGCTGACGCATTTTTGCTCTGGCTACACTTTGCTACATAAGTTCCGACTGCCGTCCAGTTTCACATTTTGTTAGTGTTTTATTATTTTTTCGGTCGCATTCGTTTTCGTTCTGCTTCTCTCTAAATGTTTTATGCAGATGTACATAAATGTATTGATTAGTAAAGCATTCATCACTCAAAATAATGATTAGTGCTGCTTAAATATTTTCTTAAGTTATTTATCTAGGTTGTCTGAAAACATAAATGTACAAGTATATGCGGAGGCAAAAGATTTAGAAACATACAAACATCTTTTTGTAAAATATAAAAAATATTTCGAATAATAACATATACAGTATTATTTATTTACTGAAACAGTGAACATCTAAATTGTATTATGAAAGCATTCAAATAAAACATTACATAAAAATAAAAACCACAAATGCTAGAAAATAGTATTCTTACACCATCATATTCTTTCTGATTTTCATATGATATATCAGACAAACGTTCCTGATCAAGAAGTTGGTTTTTCCTAAACTGACTAGTGATTGGTTAGTAATGTTTTTTTTTATTAGTAATGCTTTATGTATCATTTTTATCCATCAATATCAAGATTTGCACACTCAATGTAACTTCTTCCCCCACATGCAAGTATTTTGTAATTTTGTTTACCGTAGCATAAGAAATCGCGTCCCAAAAAAACCTATTAAGGTTATATAATAAACTTAAGTGTTGGTATTAGGGAACCGTAGAAAAAGCTGGTGTTATCTGAGAATGTTTGGTCTGAATATCAAAACATTAGCAACCATTTACGGAGTATGTACCACGATTTTTATGGACTAAACCAACTCGTGAAAAGAAAACAATTTGGCCGGAACTTAGAAAACGAAAGATTTATTCTAAATGCAGCTTTGGTTATTAAATCAATACATAGAGAAATAAATGATACATTTCTTTCTTTTTTATATATTATTGTATTTCTAAGATTTGATATTTTGTTAGATTTTATATATGTTACTTAATTATGCTAATAAATAAATAAAAAAGTCATTACCAAAATAATGATGATAACATATTAATTTTAGATCATTTATCAATAAATATTTTACATATATTTTAAATTTATTTATACAAGATTATAAATATATAAAATAAATTTTACAATCTCTGTAAGTTTTGTTTTCCGACTAAAAATTTTATTCATTATTGTCCAAGAATACATTGTTGTAAACAAAAGTTGGAACAGAATGGAACAAACTCCAATCTGTGGTAGAAATATTTGTTTTCTTTGCAAGCAAATATGCACAACTATTACTAATTCTTTTAACAAAAGAGATTGAATTAAACGATGCTTTCCATGTGTGAACCGTTGATAGAAAGTGCTTTAGCCATAGACTTGGTATTTGTGAAGGATAAAACTCACTTCCTGATTTTAGGTTAGGTTTAGATTGGAGAGAAGATAACGTGGGCTGAATCCCGTTAGAACTTAGAGAATGAATTATGATTGTATTGATGTTTTTGGTGAAAGAATGATTACAAAGATGATTATCAAGATGATTCTGATGATTACAAACAGTTATGAGAATGATTTATGAACTAGAATGTGTGTAAATGGTAGAATAAATGAATCGAGAGAGGAGACTTTTCTCTGATCTCCTCCTCCTCCTTAAATAGCTCTCAGCCACGTTTGAACGATCCTAACCAGCCTCCGAGATTTGCTCCGTGAGTTGGGGGATTCTCAACAGTCTCCTTTTGACCGGAACCTGCGCAACCAGCCTGAGCTACTCCAGTTAGCTCTTTGTAAATGAGGTCCGGAGCTCTCCTCTGTGACCTATTTTGTTGACGTTCCTTCCTTAGCAAACAGCCTCCGGCTTCTTTTTAACTCTTTTCTCAAAAGATTAATTGCCAATGGGCTTACAGTGGCCCATAGTCAACTCTTATCGCTCGAGCCCATTAGTCTTAGCTAGCGAGCCATATTTGGGCCCAACAGTTGCCCCCAGCTTTCGAGATGAGACGTTTTTTCTCGGAAGCTAAAGCTCAACCGCCTGATCTCTATCTCTTTGTTGAGATAGCGATTATGTCTTTGTGTTCCCAAGAATTATGTCCAATGGGCTTTCTTTTTATCTTTGGTAAGACTTGTGGCCTGAGGAGGCTTTTAAACCCTTGCTTTGTTAGGATCTTCGATCTTCGTCGATGTTCTGATGAATTCCTTAATACGGACTCGATCGTCTAAGTAGAAGTTTTTACTTCCTTGAACGAAGGATTTTGGGTCCTGATAGTAACAGGTCCCGTAGTCATTAGACATGAGGTCTAGGAAACTTTCAGGTGAAGGTCGGGGAGCCTGTTGATAACCGGTCCCGTAGCCTTTTAGCGAGAGGTCCCGAGGATGGGTTTCTGGGACCTGAATTACTTGGGATATCTTTTAGATCTCGAACGCTGCTAAGGGTTTTTGCAACCTTAGGTTGAGGTTTTTGGGAACCTGAATTTTTTTTTTTTTTTTTTTGAAGGATTTTAAGACCTTGCGTTTGGTTAAGGTTTTAAGACCTTTGATTGAGGTTCTTTGGGAACCTGGATTTGTTTTCGAAGGATTTTAAGACCTTGAGTTTTGATAAGGGTTTTAAGACCTTAGATCGAGGTTCTTTGGGAACCTGAATTAGCTTGTTTAAAGGATTTTAAGACCTTTGAGCTTACTAGGGATTTTAAGACCTTAGATCGAGGTTCTTTGGGAACTTGAATTTGTGTTTGAAGGATTTTAAGACCTTGAGTTTTGTTAAGGGTTTTAAGACCTTAGATTGAGGTTCTTTGGGAACCTGAATTAGCTTGTTTAAAGGATTTTAAGACCTTTGAGGTTACTAAGGATTTTAAGACCTTAGGTTTAGGTTTCTGGAAACCTGAATTAGCTTGTTTAAAGGATTTTAGGACCTTTGAGGTTACTAAGGATTTTAAGACCTTAGGTTTAGGTTCACGGAGACTTGAATTCGTTCGAAGGATTTTAAGACCTTAGGTTCAGGTTCACGGAGACCTGAATTCGTTCGAAGGATTTTAAGACCTTAGGTTCAGGTTCACGGAAACCTGAATTAGTTTGAAGGATTTTAAGACCTTAGGTCCAGGTTCGTAGGGACCTGGATTCGTTTGAAAGATTTTAAGACCTTAAGTCCAGGTTCGTAGGGACCTGGATTTGTTTGAAGGATTTTAAAACCTTAGGTCCAGGTTCGTAGGGACCTGGATTTGTTTGACTTCGAAGTGTAAACTCGAATCATGTATTGTAACGTTTTAAGTGTGGGATTCATGTGATCTTTCCGGAATCAGATCGCGGATCTTGTTAACAGCTGACCTTGTGACCTTAGAGGTCACAGTGATTTCGATTGTGATTGGAAATGAGATTTTCAGGAATGAGTTCCTTGATCTTTGAGATTAGATTAAGATCTTAAGGGATCTAAATTCTTTCCAAAGAGCTTTTAAGGCCATTAAGGATAGATTCACGTAAATCTGGATTCGTTCGTAAGTTTTCAAGACTTCTGAATGTACTAAGGATTTTAAGTCCTTATGTTCAGGTTCGTAGGGACCTAAATTCGTTTGAGGGATTTTAAGACCTCAGGTCCAGGTTCGCAGGGACCTGGATTTGTTTGAAGGAACTTTAAGACCTTAGGTCCAGGTTCGTAGGGACCTGGATTTGTTTGAAGGAAACTCAAAATATTTACATGTAATCGCTTCATTGATAACTTTTATAGAATACATCGCGTTGTAGCAATCATACAGTTGCTGTCTGGGCTATGTGTTTTTAAACATATGCCACCTTTGGCTATGGTGAAAAGAATGCTGAAATGAGGTTGGGGCTGCACTCATGACAGAGTTGCCTACGTACCCAGTCAAGGGATCAAGCCTAACGTAGTTCAGGGAGTTTAGATACCTAATGATAGTATCTCTTGAGATTCATGGCGTTCCATGATCGGATTTCAGGTACCCAGGTTCGTACCTTCAAGAGCCTGTAAACGCCAGGTCGTACTATATGGATGATCCGATAGGGACCTTCCCAGTTGGTTCCTAGTTTCCCAGCGCGCGGCTCTTTGGTATGATTGAAAACTTTTCTAAGTATTAGGTCTCCTGCAACGAATTGTCGGGACCTGAATTTTGAGTTGTAATGTCGGGCCATTGTTTGTTGGTAGTTTTGAATGCGAAGCAAGGCTTGGTTTCGCCATTCCTTGATTAAATCGAGGTTATCTAATAGGAGCTGATCATTGGCTTTGGGGTTAAATGTACAGAGTTCCCGGCGGAGGCTCCCGATGATGGTTTCGGCTGGGACGACAGCCTCCATCTCGTAGGCTAAGGAGAAAGAAGTTTCTTCCGTAGCCTTTCGTGGGGTGGTTTGGCATGCCCAAAGCACCTCAGGTAGTCTTTCAAACCAAGAACTTTTACTGATTCCGAGACGTTTCTTGAGGTTTGCTAATATCGACTTGTTAGCAGCCTCCGCCTGACTGTTTCTCTGAGGGTATCGAGGTGTCGACATAGTGAGACGAATTTTCCACTTGTCGAAAAATGCTTTGAAGTCCTTAGATATGAATTGTGACCCGTTATTGGTTACGATTTCGTATGGGACGCCGTGATGGCAGATGATGTCTCTCCATACGAGTCGTTCGGTTTCGACTTTAGTTACCTGCTGAAGAGCTTCAGCTTCTATCCATTTGGTGAAGTAGTCTGTTAGGACTAAAAGGAAGCGTAGCTTTTGCTTTCCTCTTCCTGATTTTACTTGCAGTCTTATGACATCCATGGACCATCTCATGAACGGGTATGGGGCGGATATCGAGGATAGTTTTTCCGTAGGCTGATGTCTAATTGGTGCATGCCTCTGGCGTTTTTCGCATGAAGATGAGTAGACCTCACAATCAGCGATAATGGTAGGCCAGAAATAGCCCTGTCTTTTGATTCGGATAGCTAAGGCTCTGCCATCGGCGTGGTTTCCACAGGTGCCCTCGTGCATTTTCTTCATGAGTTTGATAGCATCGAGGCCGTGGACGCATCTCATGTAAGGTCCCGACACGCTTTGTTTATAAAGGATGGATTCCATTATGCAGTATCCTGCGCTTAACGCTTTGAGCTTTCGAGCTTCCCATTTCTTGGGGGGGGGACCTTGGCCTCCGAAATATACTGCATGATTGGAATTCTCCAGTCCTCTCTCCCTATGATTTTGTCGTGAAGAGATGAAGGAGGTCCTTGTGCTGGGTCAGGTTCCCGAGTGTTGTTGCGGCCGGAGGTCATGCCCCCGGGGATATTCCTTAGGTTACGCTCAGTGGAGCCTGGATCTTGAGGAATGTCTTCAGGTGTGTCGTTGTTTTCCGGGGTCAGGATCGTGTCCCCAGTTGAAGTTTCGGGATCAGGGGAAAATCTAGTCATGCGAGTGTTTACTCTGTGGACAAGTGAGCTTGGGGGCTGGGTTGTGGCCCCGGTGGTATGTTTTTTGAATCTGTGAGTTTTGGTTTTGGGAACCAGAATGTTATGAGAACTTGGGTTGCTATTGTCTCGGAATAGCTAACTTCCGTTTGCTCTTTTGGTTTGCTATCGATTTCAGCTTTGGTAGCTATATCGATACTTAGGTTTTCGATTCCCTCTACAGGTATAATCCGCTTTACGAGGGGGTCTAAAGTGGATGCTAATGCAGCCAACGCATCTGCCGAGGAGTTCTCTCCTTCTGGGATTTTTGTTAGTTCGAACTTGCTGAACTGTTTAGTGAGGCTCTGGACGACTTCGAGGTATGCCCCCATTCTTTCGTCTCTTGTTTCGTATTCGCCATGGAACTGGCTAGCTACTAGGTGTGAGTCGCTGTAGGCGTTTAGCTCTCGGATTCCGAGGCTTAGAGCGAGTCTTAATCCTGCGATTAGTGCTTCGTATTCGGCCTCATTATTTGAAGCGTTGAATCCGATCCTGTAAGATTGTTCGATGGTTTCTCCGGCTGAAGAGGTCAGCTTTAGACCGATTCCGGAACCTTGTTTTGATGAGGCTCCCTCAACATACAGACTCCACTCCGGAGCTTCAGCTCTCGGGTCTAGTTGTTCGGACGATAGCTCGATGATAAAATCGGCGAGGACCTGAGCTTTTATGGCTGATCGGGGTCTATACTCGATGTCATATTCGCTGAGTTCTATGGCCCACTTAGCTAATCGTCCCGATTGGCTAGGGCTGTGCAGAATCGTGCGTATCGGTTGTGAAGTCATTACGATGATTGAGTGTGATTGGAAATTAGGTCGTAGCTTTCTGGCGGCTGTTACGACTGCCAGAGCTAATTTTTCCATAGTAGGGTATCTATTTTCGGCGTCTATCAGACTTTTGCTAGTGTAATAGACGGGTCTTTGCTCGTTTTGCTCTTCTCGTACCAGCACGCCGCTAACTGCAGTGGTTGATACGGCGAGGTACAGGTACAGTGGTTCTCCTGTTACTGGTTTGGATAGAATCGGAGGCTCGGAGAGGTAAGCTTTCAGTTATTTGAAAGCTTCCTCGCATTTCTCGTCCCACAGGTTGCTTCTTATTTTATTTTAGAAGTTTGTAGAACGGGAGGCATTTATCTGTGGACTTGGATATGAACCGATTCAAAGCCGCGATTCGTCCAGTTAGTCTTTGTACCTCTCTGGTTGTCTTAGGTGACGGGATTTCCAGGAAAGTCGCTATCTGTTTCGGATTGGCTTCGATACCTCTTTCGGTTACGAGGTAACCGAGAAACTCGCCCGAGGGCACCCCGAAGGTGCATTTTGCGGGGTTGAATTTCATATCGTATTTGTTGAGGATTTCGAAGAATTATTTTAGGTGGGTGATGTGATTTTCCCCAGCTGAAGATTTAACCAGCATGTCGTCGATGTATACCTCCATGGTTTTTCCGAGCTGTCCGGCGAACATTTTGGTCACGAGGCTTTGGTAGGTAGCTCCTGCGTTTTTTAATCCGAATGGCATTACCTTGTAACAGTAGGTTCCGCGTTCGGTTATGAATGCAGTTTTCTCTTGATCTTCAGGATTCATCATGATTTGATTATACCCTGAGAAGGCATCCATAAAGGACAAGAGTTGATGGCCAGCTGTTGCTTCGACGAGGCGATCGATGTGAGGTAACGGGAAGCTGTCTTTTGGGCAAGCCTTGTTTAGGTCGGTGAAGTCTACGCAGATTTTCCACTTCCCGTTTTTCTTTTTCACTACTACGGGGTTGGCCAGCCAATCGGGGTGATGTACTTCTCGGATGGACCCTGCTTTCGTGAGTCGATCTACTTCGTTGTTGACGGCTTGGGCTTTTTCGAGGCCCAGCTTACGACGTTTTTGTTTGATCGGTTTGAAAGTGGGATCTACATTGAGCTTATGAGTGGTGACGTTTGGATCTATACCCTTTATGTCACTGGTGGTCCATGCGAACGTTTTGACGTTGCTTTTCAGGAAGTCGATTAATTCCTTTTTAGTTTCGAGAGGTAGCTCTGATCCGATGTTCACTTGTTTCTCAGGATCAGAATCGTCGATTCTAACTCGTTCGGTTAGGTTCCTAGGGGGACCTCGAATATTTTGCTGCATCTCTCGATCTTCCTGAATCTGTAATTGCTATTGGGGTGATTCCTTGAGGATTCTAAATCCCCCCAAGTAACAGATCCTGGAGATCTTCTGGCTACCTCGCACGGTGGTTATTCCATCAGGTGTCGGAAATTTCACGCATTGGTGATAAGTGGAAGCTACTGCTTTCATCTTGTGGATCCAGGGTCTTCCTAGGATTGCGTGGAATGGAGATGGTCTGTCGATGACTACAAAATTGGTCATTTTCATGATTCCTCCAGCTATGACTGGGAGCTTGATGGTTCCCAAGGAGGTAACTGTTTCTCCGGAGAAGCCTACGACGTTAGCTTCCTGACCAATAATTTCGTAGTCATCTATTTCCATCCCTTTCAGGGCGTTATAGAAAATAAGGTCGACAGAGCTTCCGGTGTCTACCATGAGCTTAGGCACCTCGTAGCCTGCTATGTTCAGGGTGACGATTAAAGCATCATCATGAGGTCTGTCGAGGTCTGATGTCTCGCTTTCCCAAAAAGAAATCTTAGTGTTGGATTCAGGGTTGGGAGGCTTAGACTGAGCGTTGGAAACAGCCTTCCGTACGTGACACTTGATCGAATTAACGGAGTCTTGACATATATCAGAGCCTCCGAGGATATAATCTACCCTTGAGCTGGGGCTCGATTGAGGTGGCGGTTTGCTCAGGAGGGCCTCGATTTGTAGACTTTTTCCCTGGGGGAATTTCCCAAGAATCATGTCAACTCTTTTCTTGGGGGCTGGCGGTGGCGAGTCCGTCTCCTTCTCAGGTGATCTTTCGCGCTTTGGAGAGGTATCTCTGGGACCTCTTTTCTGGTAAGGTGGTGGTTTTTTGAGTTTCACGTCCTTTAGTTCCCCAGCTACGAATTTTGCTGCCAACTGTCGTTGGAGGTCCCAACATTCCTCGGTTGAGTGCTCTTTTCGATCGTGATAAGAGCAGTGTTTGTTCTCATCGTAGCCTTTTGACCAGGGGGTTTTGCTTGTCGCGGCAACAGGTTTTTCCTGTTGGACTTCTTCGACTGCATAAGAATGTTCTCCCTGGGTCTGATTATTTCGGGAGCTCCCTTTTCTAGAAGATCCTTTTGCTTCCGAGGTTTCACCTTTCGGGTGATTTTGAGATTTCTTATGGATTTTATCTAGTGCAGCTGTTTCCTCTTCCAAGGTAATATATCTTGATGCTTTGTGAAGAGCATCATCGATAGTTGGGGGAGGATTGAGCGTTAGCTCGGACCAGAATTCTGATTTGTACCAGAGGCCTCTTCTAAGGGCTTCGATAGCAACTTGATCGTTGGGATTCGAGAGCTTAGTTCTCACTGCTCTGAATTTCTCGATATAGACCCGTAACGAGTCTCCCATTCCTTGTATGATTTTCCAGAGTTCAGCCTCGGAAGCTTGCTTGAGGATATGGGTCGAATACTGCTTCATAAAGGCATTGGTCAGCTGGTCGAAATTGTCTATTGAGTTCGGCTCGAGGCCGGAAAACCATTCGAGAGCTGTTCCGACCAGGTTTTCGGTGAATGTTCTGCAGTAACCTGCCTCGCATTCCTTTCTCGTAAAATGAGCTTTCACGATAGCTAATCGGAAGGCTCTCAAATGAGCCTTAGGATCTGAGGTCCCATCATACTCGGGAATCCTAATTTTCCGGGTATCCCTTATGTAAGAGTTAGCGATTCTGTCTGTGAATGG
This sequence comes from Eruca vesicaria subsp. sativa, assembly GCA_932364175.1. Lineage (NCBI taxonomy): Eukaryota > Viridiplantae > Streptophyta > Magnoliopsida > Brassicales > Brassicaceae > Eruca > Eruca vesicaria. The sequence goes on from CAKOAT010205377.1 coordinate 127,180, forward strand.
GGTTCCATGGGTTTCCTCAATCAAACTCTCAATTTCGGGAGCTGAGCTCATTGCTTTGTGAACTTGAGCATTCAAATTTTGGAGAGCTGCATGAGTTTGCTCCATATATCTGCGAATAGCCTTAGGTCCCTCTGAGGAAGGACAGTTGGGTCATTATTAGGTACCTGACGGACAGGTTCCTGACGGAGTAGAGTTTGGTCATTCTTCCAGGCAGCGGCCTGGCTAAATTGCTCACTAGCTCTTGGGTTATTTTGATGAGTGTCACCAGTGGGGTGAGCTGCGGGGTCAGCTTCCGCCCTTTAATGAGCACCCAGATTCGGGGTTACATTCCCAGTCCGATAAGCCGAAGCCGATGTTCTGCCCCCAGAAGGAAAATATATTCCTCTCCGGACCTGAAAACAGGTGGAGGAGGTGGCAATCATGTGCTACGTTACTTCCCGTAGCGCTAGTTACAGGTAGGTTAAATGCGGGAGCTGTTCCAGCATAGGGTGTCTGGAGAACAGGTCCCTGCCTATCTGGAGCAGTGCTCTTCAAATTGTTGCTGCTGAGCAGTTAGCTGTTGCAACGTGCGCTCATTCTCTTGAGCTATGTCTACTTACTGCACCATCATTCGACGGATCTCAGATAGCTGAGCCTCCGATTGATTCGGAGCGGGTTGACGCTGAGGGTTCTCGGGGGCTGTTACCCCGGAGCTGTTTCCACTGGAGGACCTTGGGTTAGTTATTCCAGTGGTGATCTGGTTCGGTTGAGCACTAGCCGGAGGCTGTTGCTCAGATCGGTGATCGGCGTGTCGAGGCTCCGGGACCTGGAGAATGGAGCCTCTTCCGTTTGGTGACCCGTCGATCTGGATCACGGGGTCGGGGATAGATGGTTTCGTTGCTTGGTTGGATGGATCCATTCTCAAGTTACAGAGTAAGGGATTCGATTATCTCCCCCCACAGACGGCGCCAAAATGTGAGGGATAAAACTCACTTCCTGATTTTAGGTTAGGTTTAGATTGGAGAGAAGATAACGTGGGCTGAATCCCGTTAGAATTTAGAGAATGAATTATGATTGTATTGATGTTTTTGGTGAAAGAATGATTACAAAGATGACTATCAAGATGATTCTGATGATTACAAACAATTATGAGAAAGATTTATGAACTAGAATGTGTGTAAATGGTAGAATGAATGAATCGAGAGAGGAGACTTTTCTCTGATCTCCTCCTCCTCCTTAAATAGCTCTCAGCCACGTTTGAACGATCCTAACCAGCCTCCGAGATTTGCTCTGTGAGTTGGGGGATTCTCAACAGTCTCCTTTTGACCGGGTCCTGCGCAACCAGCCTGAGCTACTTCTGTTAGCTCTTTGTAAATGAGGTCCGGAGTTCTCCTCCGTAACCTGTTTTGTTGACGTTCCTTCCTTATCAAACAGCCTCCGGCTTCTTTTTAACTCTTTTCTCAAAAGATTAATTGCCAATGGGCTTTCAGTGGCCCATAGTCAACTCTTATCGCTCGAGTCCATTAGTCTCAGCTAGCGGGCCATATTTGGGCCCAACAGTATTCCAACAGTGATATGTTTGATAATTGAGACATTATCTCCCTCAAGTACAACCTTTTGATATCCCAATGCCGAGCAAGATTGTATTGACCATATAAGAGCCGATAGCTCTGCCTCCATTATTGATGATCTTCCTTCTAATTTATCCATACCAGCATGTAGGACTGTTCCATGGTGATTTCTTATTATCCAGCCTATACCAGAAGTGTCAACACCAAGATGATGAGAGACATAATAGTTACATTTAATCCAACCCAGCGGTGGTGGTCTCCATTGTGTTCTTGCCTGATGAAAAATGTTGTCTCGTTGTAGCAGTAGAAGCCACATCTTTAGTTGTTAGGCTTAACCACTCCATAACATCTTCTCGAGCTTTTGTAATGACTCTTCTGGGGTGAAACACGTTTGTTGAAAAAGAGATCATTTCTTGATTTCCAAAGTCGCCAAGCCAACCAAATTGGTAAGAACCGTTGATCTTGTGGAAGATTTGCATCATTACTGTAAATGAACATGAGTTTTATCTTGTCCTGGAGAGTAGTAGTCGGGTCAGTAATAGCACGGTGATAGTCTCCTGCATAAGGACATGTAAAGAAAGCGTGTTCCGTTGTTTCGTTTTCTCCACTGCAGCGAGAACATACGGGATCAACCGGAATATGTCTTTGAATTAAGTTCCCTTTGGTTGCTATGATACTTGAACCCATCCTCCAGAAGAAGTGTTTTAGTTTTAGAGGTATTGGAGCTGTCCATATCTGTTTTGTAAGCTCTGGATCAGATACTAGTGGTGGAGGGATCACATCTGGTTGATGGTTTAAAGCTCGGTGTTGGGGTCAAAATCGGTACGACGGAATCAACGGCCGAAACTCCCCGCAGAAATATAAAAGGAGTCGTTTTATAAAACTCGAGAATCGTTTTATAAAACTCGAGAATCGTTTTATAGAACTCGAAGAATCGTTTTATAAAACTCGAAGAATCGTTTTATAAAACTCGAGAATCGTTTTATAAAACTCGAGAATCATTTTATAAAACTCGAGAATTGTTTTATAAAACTCGAGAATCGTTTTATAAAACTCGAGAATCGTTTTATAAAACTCGAGAATCATTTTATAAAACTCGAG
>CAKOAT010205488.1:830-17713 GCA_932364175.1 Eruca vesicaria subsp. sativa
TTAATAGGAAAAAATTGTTTCGAAGTAAAATCCTCGTAAAGGTTTCGAAGTAAATTCCTCGTAAATTTTCCTAGCAAACTCCTCGTAAAGTGTCTACTACGAGTTTACGAGGAAATGGTTTACTATGCCCTTACGAGGAAAGTATACGTGGAGCTTACGAGGAAATGTTTTCCACGGCTTTACGAGGAAACCTTCCCTCATAAATTAGCTAGGCCTTTACGAGGAAAATAGGCTTTACGATGAACGGCTTTCGACGAAACACGTTTCCTCGTTATTTCCTAGTAAAGGGCCATTTACTAGGAAATAACGAGGAAAACCCGTCCTAGTAAATGACGTGTTTTCTTGTAGTGAATATATAAACAAAACTTACCAAAAAGTGCCGCACGGTCGATCAGGATCAAGAATGTCTAACCCTTCTCGGCCCGGTTGGTGAAGAAAATCCTCCACAGTATATGTGGCGTAAGGTGCAGATGGAGGTACCCACAAATCTGAATGAAGCTGCTCAGCATCAGCGGTTCATATGGAGGAGGGGGTGCAGGAGCATGAGGGGGTGCTGGAGCAGGAGGTGGATGCATCTGAAAGGGAATATCATTCCCCGGATAATACGCCTGAGAGTAGACGGCGTCGGATGAGGACAGTGCGGAAGAAGACGGTCCGGTAGAACTGACGCTATCGCCAAACAACTCAGCATAAGTAGAACGGAAAACTGGTCTAACTCTAGGAGCCATCTACAATATAATAAAAAAAATGTCATCATCTTGATTATCGTAAATAAAATACGTAAACTAATCCCTTATACTAATTCCTTAAGCTAATCACCTAAACTATCCACCTAATTAACTACCTAAACTAAACTAGAAAATTAAAAAAAAAAGAGAGAGAGAGAGAGAGAGAGAGACTTACATCGAGTTGGAGAGGAAGTCGGAACGGAGGAACTATGCATCGTCATTGTGGTTTTTATAGAGAATTGTCTTTCATCGTAAAATCCAAGTAATGTTACGACAAAAGTACCAGGCCGGCGTTTTTTTACGTCGACATTACGTGGCCTGGTTTACTACAAAAGTACCAGGCCCGCGTTTTTTTTACGTCGACATTACGTGGCCTGGTTTACGACGAGAGTACCAGGCCCACGTTTTTTTACGTCGACATTACGTGGCCTGGTTTACGTCGACATTACGTTTCCTGGTTTACGTCAACATTACGTGGCCTGGTTTACGACGAAATTACCAGGTCCGCGTTTATTTATGTCGATATTACGTGGAAAATATGAATCCCCGAAAATCCAATCCCTAAACCCCAAAGTTACTTATCTTACAACATCATCTCTTCTTTTTCTTCTTCTCTTAACTCTTTTACACATTCATCCTCTTTATCCAATTTATCTAAACCCCAAACTCTTAATCAAACTTTAAAAACCCAAATGAATAATAGTTATATATTATTACATAAGAAATACAACATTTGATACACATTGTACATCATTCAGAATCATTCAAGTTCTCATCAGCATAAGCAGAATCATCATCACTCACATCAAACTCGTCTTCACCTGCTTCATCCATCACATCTTCGGGAAGTTTTTCATATTGACGGTTATTGGGATCAATAAGAAGGATTTGATCAGATTCTTGATCAGGTACTTCTACTTGCATAGGTGGTTCTTCTTGCAAAGGTGGTTCTTCTCCAGAAATTATTCGTCCACGAGGTGTAATCTTGGTAACACTAACCAAGTTATCCCCGAGTTTTTAAGGCGAGTTATGGGATGAAGCTTACTTGCTTGGCTTGGGATGCTAAGATGAAATGATCGAATTTGTTGTATCTTCTTACAGAGTTGACATCCACAACACCAAATTTGTTCAAGCAAACACCCCTGTTCACAACAGGGTCAAACCAGTCACATTTGAAGAAGACACATTTCAGCTTCAATAACCCCGCAAATTCCACTTCAATAATCTCCTGAAAAATTCCATAAAAGTCTGTTTCGCCTTTCACACATATTCTGTAGTTACTTGTTGCCCGGCGACTCCCATAGTCGTATGTATGAAAGGTAAAACCTCGTGTAAAATACATAGATGATGTGGTGACTTTTGATACGGGACCTCAGACCAAATCGTGAAACCATGCGGGATATAGATCGTCTTCTTCCACCTACAAAAATTTTAACGTAAATGTTTCATAACGATAATATGGATCTTCTTTATATTTTAGTTAACTATATTACCTGAGATTTTAACCACGTGACATAGTGTTGATCTTTCCGTCGCTCCAGCTCGGTTACGAAAATTCCAGGTATTGCTTCTTCTACTTGGTAACAAATGACCTGCAAATCAAAAAAAAAATGTATATCGCTTCATATAATTGACATCACTTCATATAATTAAAATACACATCAATATTTACCTTTCAAATGAATGCATCACTGCATGCTCACAATTGAGCATAATATAAGTGTACACACTATGCTTATCATCTTCACTGGATCACCATATTTCTCTCAATCTACCACCAAACCGGCCAATTTGGCAGATAATGTCAGGAACATCCTTTATTGGATATGTAGGCACGACACCACCATCATCATATCTTCTAGGAACTCTTTTCTTGGTATGAACTGTTGGTGCAAAGTAGTATGATGTGAAGTGAGATGTTTCTGCTGTCAAACTTCCAGCAATTATCGAACCTTCCACCTTTGCAAAATTGTTTTCTTTCCCCTTCAAATGTTTCATGGAGCGCTCATAGGGATACATCCATTCGTTGTGAACAGGCCCACGAAGCAGTGCCTCGTATGCAAGGTGTTCCATAACATCAAAAAATGCTGGAGGAAATATCTTCTCTAGGTTGCACAAGATGATCGGAATGTTCTCATGAAGTTGTTCGATAACTTCTTCCTTGAATGTACGTGTGCTTACGTCTCTGACGAACGCTCCAATGGATGTATATGTAAAAAAAACAAGTTCATAACAGTTCATAACATATTTTTATATAATATTAATTAATCAACAAAATTACCTGCAAGTGCTTCATGTACATTTGATGGAAGCAGCTCAGCAAAAGTGAATGGCACTAGTCGTTGCATAAACACATGACAATTATGACTCTTAATTTGTGAGAATTTTTTTACCTTTTTCAACACTCCATCAGAGATTTGAAACATAATCATCAGGGAACTTAATTTCTGATGCAACCCAGTTAAACAAACTCGTCTTCGCTTCTGATGATAATCGAAAGATTGGAACTGGAACACTTCCATTACTTTGGATATGTTACTCACTTCTTGAGCAAATATCAGGTAAGTCGATCCTTGACTCTTTGCTATCTTTTCTCTTCCCTGGGACGTTCAGTATTGTATTCATGATGTTGTCTGTGGGAACCGAAATTCACCCCTGTCGATTTTACGTAAATTTAAGAATTTCGAGTAAACCCTAATTTCCAAGAGGACCCGGCTATATGCGGAACCACACACAAGCAATCAAGAACACGATATGGATAATTAAAAGATGTAAAAGAACACAAGATTGAGAGCAAGAAGGATCTTATTTCGAATTTGCGTAGGAGTGGTACAACAAGAGTAGCCTGAGCTGCAAGAGCCGTCGGCGAGATTCCTAGTTCTAGCAACCTAAGACTAAAACCCTAGTTGAGACGCAGCTCGATAACAAAAACGGAAATATTCCAAAGTGTTAAGTTTGGTGGTGAAAGCTCTGAAAACTCGTTCTTTGCTTCTGTCCTTCGCCTTCTGCTGATATACTCCCTCCTTAGGCGGTTTAGTCTTTCCATTTTGCCAGATACGAGTTTATCGGGAATCTTCTATTTATCTCGATCTTTCCATTTTCTCTGTGGAAATCTTCTATTTATCCTCAAACTTGACATTTATCTTCAAACTTGAAATTTATCTTCTGTCTGCGAGTAAATCTTAAAACCGTCATTGTATCTTGGGGCTGGATTTCGTTTAAAGTCGCAAGTGGACTTTTAACACGCTTTTGGGCTGTCTGAGCCGTTTTGCGATAAAAAATGTTTTACGATTTTAGACGAGATCGTTTCCTGATACGATGCCGTTATAAAAAGATTTCTCGAGTCGATCATATCGTTTGATAATGCACGATGTTCCGTCTAATTGTTGCCGTTTTCTACGATCTTCCCAAACTTTACGAGAAAAGAAGACTTTTATGATTTTTATCGCAAAACTTGAACGGTAAGACGGATCGAGACGAAACTGGAGACGTTTCGACCATGGTTCAGTGAATGATCGAACCGAAGGACGTATTTCTTGCGTCGAGGATGCGGGAGATCAAGGCTCGGGATGGCCAGGTCGACGTATGGCGAACCAAACCAGGTTTGTTCAGCTCGCCGTACGGCGAGCTGGCTTGGTCGAACCAGCTAGCAGTACAGAGAGCTGGTCTGGGACCGACCATTTTGCCGTACGGCGAGCTGGACCGGCTGGTTCGGCTCGTCGTACGTCGAACTGATTTGGTCGGACCTGCTTGCAGTTTACGGCGGATGCGGTTTTTTGCTTGACTTGGGCAATCGTGTAATCGGTGATTGTTTCCTTCGTTCTTACGAGATGACAATTATTTCCTTTGCTTAGAAAGTTCTTAGAATTATATAAAACAACTTCTCGAGTTTTATAAAACGTACTTTTATTTTTGCGGAAAGTTTTGGTAATTGATTTCGTCGTACCGATTTTGACCCCAACAGTTAGCCCCCCATCTCGTAAGAATCGTGGAGTTCTTGCGAGCGGTTCGAACTTGTTCGGAAAGTTTGAAAGAATTAGGCGGAACTTAATGGCCAAAAGTCCAGATGTGAATAGTAAAACTTTTTCTTATAAGTATATGGAGCAAGTTTTCAAATTCTTTACTCACTTCCTTCCATAACTCTTTTAAGGTTTCAAGAAGTTTTTTCTCTTCCTTTTCCTTTGAATCTCTCTCTTTCGATTGCTCAACATGTCTTCCAAGTGGAAAGTTTCGGAGCGTGCTCACGCATCAATCTTTGAACCGAGTGATCTTGCTACTTCCGACGGCTGTGCCTTTCCTAAGCCGGTGTTTTTGCGGTTTTCCGCGAGTAAGAAAGAAACCGCGAAGTATTAGGCAGCTTTGGGTGTTGCCGACGTTCCTCCACCTAGCTTATGGGTTCCAAAGAGGGATAAGCTTCGGAGGAACAAGGAAGGTCTGAGCGTGTGTACCGTTCATTCCCTCAGGGATTTGAGGAATTCTCGCGCGATTCCGGATTTGGTGGAGTTTTGTCTTCCCAAATGGGGTCAAGATGCCGCGAATCCGCCCTCGGGCTACTTCACGTGTTATGAAGCCTTCCTACTTAACTGCCAACTGTGGTTCCTCATTCTGCGAGCCATCGTTGGGCACTTGGACCGGTTTAAACCGCCGATAAGCCAGCTTTGTCCCTTCGCGTTATAGCACGTTGTCGGGATTTTGGTGATGGGTTACGAACGCGGCATGTCTCTCGTCGCGGACTATCTTGTGTTTATGCTGTTTCTCAAGCGGGCGGCCAAGAGCGGTTTCTACTTATCTCCTCGGAAAGGGATGTCGGTTATCGACGGACTTGCCTCGAATGGTCTTGAGTGGAAAGATTGGTTCTTTTACGTTAAGATTGATAGCGGATCGGTGGAAGAAAGTTGCATTTCTTCGTTCAGGACCAAATGGGCAACAAAAGGTACTTAGATTGCGTAATATATATATATATATATATATATATATATATATATATTTTTTTTTTTTTTTTTTTTTGTGGCCGCACTTTAATCTTTGTGTAAGATTTTTGTTTTACAGTGTCTGCCCCTCCTATGCTGTTACTAGAGGACCTTGAGTTGGTTATGAACCTTCTTCGCGGCAGTCCGCTTTATTGGGGATACTTTTCTCTAAATAGAGTTTTTCGTGTCGTGCCGTCGCCTATTACTCTTCTGGTTTTTCTCAGAATGATTGTGTCGAGATTGAGGCAGACGACGACGCAGAAGCGAGGGAGAGATCTTGATCCCCGCAGGAGAGAGATGTTTTGATTGGTCAAGACCAATGGTTTGACGAAGACCTTAATTTTGAAGATTTCATCGACTTCTCGGCTCCCTCATCTGAGTTTGATCCGGCCAAGACATCGTGCAAGATACCAGCCGATACACCGTTTGCGAAGGCGTCGAGAATTTTCAACAAGGTCTGCGGTTCTTTACCGATTTTCGTATTTTTCTTACGTGTGACTGGATTTTTGACAAAAGACTTCCCCTATTTTGTAGGGTCTTTGCTTTATGAGCGAAGCAGTGAGCGCAAGCGATGCAGAGATTCGTAAGGCTGAATCTAGGGAAAAGGCGGCGGAGACGGAGGCTGCTCGTCTCAAAGAAGAGATCGATGCCAACTTCTCTCACACCAAGGATTTAGCTAGAAGGGAGACTGCCCGTGTGAGGGAGGAGTATGAGGCTGATTCTCGTCGTGTTCTTGAGCTCTCTGGCACGAGAGTCCGTCGCGTCCATAGAGCAGAAAACAGAGAAGTTGCTGCAGAGATGACAGTTCGTCATGAACGGTTTGTACCTCTTTATGCGGAGTTTGAGGATGTGCAAAGGGCCAATGGCGATTATCGCGAATGCCGGGGCGTAGGTTGCGGTTTGCATCTCACTCACCATGCGGACTACTCGTATGAGGCGGCGTCTGCCAAGCAGAAGGCGCGCCTGGCTAAACGAGAGAGGAAGAAGGCTGAGTTTCTCAACCCTGAGGCGCAAAAGTTGGATCAGTGGAACCCTATTGTCGTGTCGCCGGATTCAGTTGAAGTTGGGCCAAAGATCCCGGACGCGGGCGGAGAAGTTGATCAGCCGTGGATTGATGCTGGTGTTGGCCAAAGCTCGGCGTCCGGGTTTTTTGTATGATGTCTTTATTTATTGATATGATATTGTTGTAATGTTTTTTCGGGACTGGCCGTTAGTGGCTTTGAATCCCTGCCGCTGGACGGCGTGTATTTGAACGAAAAATATTAATAAGAATATTTTCTAAGTATGAAATCTGCGTTTCGTTTTAGATGTAGAGAGAAGAGTACGAGTTTGCCGTCTCGCATCTAACTCTTGGTGTAGATCGTCCGGTTCGTTTACTCGGAGTGTTTCGGTTTTCGCGAGTGTTTAGATGTGAGCGAAGAGACATGCCTTTAGGATCTCGATTCATGCCTTGAGACGTTAGAGACCAGTGTGCTGGGTTTAGGGCAAGACCTAGGTTTATTTTTGGATTGAGGCTATGCGATGACTAGCCGGCTTTCGTTTTGCATGTTGCGATTTTAACCTGATTCCATACCGATTTAGAATCCGCGATAGGTTCTCGGCTTATACAATTTGTCTGGTTGGAATCGAGCATCTCACTGGGACCAATTTCTAAGTTGCCTGAAAGTGCAGACCAAAAAATTGGATTTCTTTTATAGCACGCTATTTTATCCTAGTCAGATAGATGCGGACCAGTGGGTCGGTGTGTTTGTTTAGGACGGCTAGCGTGCTCGACGGGGCTCATCGCCGAGCGTTTGTGATTTTATAGTCGCGGACGGACTTCTGCGAAATATTTTTCTAAGACTTTGGGCGATGTCTCGCCGGTTCTTTTCGAAAGTATTTGGTGTATAAGTTTTTTTGTGAAATGATTAAGTAGTTGTTACTGCAGAAGTAATTTCCGGATGTTTGGAATTTGTTTTAAAGCTTTTCAATAGTAGAGTGATTTTATAATATTCTAACCTCGTCTTTATTAAAAAAATTGAAAATTTCGATTACAAAGCAAATATTTTAAAATTTGGGAGTATACAAATACTCGTATACGCACTCACTCCCCACCCCGTTTTGAAAACGGGGATAGCTGAACTCGTCTTTAGGCGAGCTGCCTACGTATTTCTTTCAGAAATCATGCCATCTCGTAGTTCTGATTGTTGGTGCGAGTATGTTTACTCAGCTGTCGCAGACTTCTCGATCGCTTTAGTCGCTGGATCAGCGTCTTGGTCCGGGTTTATCTCCTCCGGTTGGGTAGAAGCAATGTGTGCGGAAGCTTGTTGCTTCTCGACTGTTGCTGGTTTTGGCTTTTTTTCCGCGGGCGGCGTTGTGAACTTCCCCCGTTTCGGTTTCACGACTGCGACCGCCAATTGCTTTAGCTTATGTTCAGCTAAAAAGCAAGATCGCGATTGTCTTTTGCATCGCCAAATTGCCACGACTCCCATAGGTGTCGGAAACATGATGCCTAAGTGGTATGTCGACAGAACTGCCTTCATGGAGTTTATCCAAGGTGAGCCCATGATCACGTTGTAGATAGCTGGGGAATCGACGACTGCGAAGTTGACGATTTTCTTCACTTCTTTCACGGCAACTGGAAGTCGGATCGATCCTAGAGTCATAGCCGTTTAGCCGAAGAAACTGGTCAACGGCTTTGGTATTGGCTCGATCTCAGATAAATCGATTCCCATGCGCGCCAACGTGTTGTGGAAAATTACGTTGACGGTGCTTCCAGTATCAACCAGGATTCGAGCGAATTATAAGTCGCTTATGACTAAATCAATGACGAGAGGATCAGCGTGTGGTTGATCGATTCCGCCGGTTTCTGCGTCATCGAAAGAGATCACCCCCTTTGAAGCGTTATACGATGGTACGTTCCAACTCGAGCCGGTTTGCCTTTTTGTTGGTAGGACTTGATAGATGAGATGGTATCGTTGTAGTATTGCGATTCTCCGATGATCATATTGATCTTTCGGCGGTTAGCGTCGTTACCTTTCTCATAATGTCTTCGTCCGTGTTTCTCGCCTGACTGGTTCCCTTGAGGCGGAGTTTCCACTCGAGAGTTCCTATCGTTTTTCGGGGGGCAATCTGAATCGCGGATGAGCTCCTTGACGCTGGATATCTCAGAGAGTCTGGCGCCGAGAACTTTGCAGTTCACAGTAGAGTGCCCACGAGTTTGGGGGAGATCACAGAAGGAATTCTCGTCATAATTCAAATTCCCTGACCACGTGTTCCCCGTAGTTCGCCCTTGTTCCGATCCGGAATTGATGGCGTAGTTGTGCACCCCTTGGAGATCTTGTCCCTCGTGAAGGACGAATTTGTCGTTACGACAGTTTTTCTTTTTCAGCTTCTGCTCGGACACGATGTCTTTTGCGGACGCTTTCGCCGGCTTTTGCTCTTCAGACAGGATTTAGTCTCCTCTTCGATGGTTATGTAATCTGTAGTTTTGGGGAGCACGTCCTGGATCGTCCGCGGTTTCTCGAGAGTTATCCACTTTCGAAACTTCGACTTGAACCAGAGCGATTTTCTGAGCGCGTCGATGGCGGCTTTGTCGCTTATCCCGCTAACCCTAGCAAGGACGAGTTTTCACCTGCTCATGAAGTCGCGAAGGGATTCGTCGTCCTTCTGCGATAAGCTCCAGAGATCAGTGTCGGATGTTTCCCGATTTTTTAACATCGAGTACTACTTCAGGAATTCGGAAGAAAGCTGGCGGAAACTCCCGATTGAATTCCGCCTAAGTTTGGCGAACCACTCGAGCGCTGGTCCTTCTAGGTTTTTGACGAAAAGACGGCAGTAGTCCGCGTCTTTTTCGTGATCCTTGAGCTTGGCTCGTCCCATGGTAATCTGGAAGGCCTGCAGGTGCGCTTTGGGATCAGCCGTCCCGTTGTAAGTTGGCACCTTGAGCTTTCCTGGATCGGGTAGCTTGACCTCTGTGATGCGAGCCGTAAAAGGCGTTTTTCGAGATTCGTATAGCCGCCGATCGATTTCAGGTGCGGCACTGGTAGCATGGTGAATTTGATATTTCACCGCTTTTACCGCTGCGGCCGTTTTAGTGATGTACTCGCGGAGGTTACGAATCTCATTTAGATCGCTAACAGTTTTCCGACCTCGTCGGCGTTTGCTGCGAGTAACCGAAGTTTGTTCTCTGGTTTTTCTTTGCGCGTTGCGTGCAATAGAGCTCCTCCTCGTCTTCAGTAAGAGAGCGCTCGGGAGAAGACTCCGGTTGAGGGCTGCGATTTTTCCTTCTCCTAGGATGGACATCCGCGTTCTCATCCGACGAATCGGATTGGTCGCTTGTTTCCAGGTTAACCCTTTCGATGCCATCTTCCTTGGTCTCCTGTCTGCGAATAGGAGATTTTTTCTGATTCGTTTAGTGTCGCGTCAGGGTTATCTTTTTGGCGTCTTTCTCTGGTAGATTTCTCTGCTCGATTCTGGGGTGATCCATGGGAGTCGCGAAATCGACCTCCTTCCGTGGATTTTAGTGGTTCCGCGGGGGCGAATTGCTTGGGTACTCGCAGTAAGGGGTTCGCCCTGTTTTGCGAGTGAACCAATGAGTTTTTCTTGCTCTTCTGATTTTTGTTAAAGTCGGAGAGCATATTTTCGATGGTCTCGGCGTTAGCGTTAGTGGTAGCGTAGCCGCGGACACATCCTGTGGTGGTGTGTTGTCAACGTTGTCGCTTTCGTCGCGACATTGTTGGTCACCAGACATCGTTTCTTGATTGAGCGTGCTGCGGCTTGAGTGTAAGATAGATCCGACTCCCCCCTCCTTCTAGCGCCAAACTGTGGGAACCGAAATCAAACCCTGTCGATTTTACGTATATTTAGGAATTTAGAGTAAACCCTAATTTCCCAGAGGGCCCGGCTATGGAAAATTAAAAGATGTAAAAGAAAACGAGATTGAGAGCAAGAAGGATCTTATTCTGAATTCGCGTAAGAGCGGTACAGCAAAAGTAGCCTTAGCTGCGAGAGCCGTCGGCGAGATTCCTAGTTCTAGCAACCTAAGACTAAAACCCTGGTTGAGACGCAGTTCGATAACAAAAACGGAAATATTCCTAAGTGCTAAGTTTTGTGGTGAAAGCTCTGAAAACTCGTCATCTGCTTCTGTCCTTCGCCTTCTGCTTATATACTCCCTCCTTAGGCAGTTTAGTCATTCCTTTTCGCCCAGATTCGAGTTTCTCGCGAATCTTCCATTTATCTCGATCTTTCCATTTTCTTTGCAGAAATCTTATATTTATCTTCAAACTTGACATTTATCTTCAAACGTGAAATTTATCTTCTTTCTGAGAGTAAATCTTAAAACCGTCATTGTATCTTTGGGCTGAATTTCATTTAAATTCGCAAGTGGACTTTTATCGCGCTTTTGGGCTGTCCGAGCCGTTTTGCGATAAAAACAGTTTTACGATTTTAGACGAGATCGTTTTCTGATACGATGCCATTTTATAAGATTTCTCGAGTCGGTCATATAGTTTGACAATGCACGATGTTCCATCTAATTGTTGTCGGTTTATACGATATTTCCAAACTTTACGAGAAAAGAAGACTTTTACGATTTTTATCGTAAAACTTGAACGGTAAGACGGATCGAGACGAAACGAGAGACGTTTCGACCATGGTTCAGAGAATGATCGAACCGAAGGACGGTCAGCTCGACGTACGGCGAGATGCGGGAGATCGAGGCGGGAAATCGAGGCTCGGGACGGTCAGCTCGACGTACGGCAAATCGAACCGGGTTGGTTCAGCTGGCCGTACGGCGAGCTGTTTTGAGGCGACCAGCTCACCGTACGGCGAGCTGGTTCGTGGCCACCAGCTCGCCGTATGGCGAGCTGAACCGGCTGGTTCGGCTCGTCGTATGTCGAACTGGTTTGGTCGAACCTGCTCGCGGTTTACGGCTGATGCGGTTTTTTGCTTAACTTGGGCAATCGTGTAATCGGTGATTGTTTCGTTTGTTCTTCCGAGATGACAATTTCCAATTTTTTTCCGCGGATTTCCTTTGTTCATAAAGTTCTTAGAATTCTATAAAACAACTTCTCAAGCTTTATAAAACATATTTTTATTTTTGCGGAAAGTTTTGGTCATTGATTCCGTCGTACCGATTTTAACCTGAACATTATCAAAGAAGTTCTTCTCTATATGCATAACATCGAGGTTGTGGCATAAGGCAGCTGCCAAAATATACTCTTTTTATGCCAATTTTGACTGACCCCATACTCTCAGGCATATTTCCAGGAACATGTCAGTTTCCTCCCCGCGGAATAGTTTCTTGAGCTCCGTAGTAATCAATTTGCGCTAAGATCTGTTCTCCATTGAGATATGAAGGAGGACTATCCCTGACAGTTTTTTTTGTACCTAAACAATTTCTTATTTCTTCAGTACGGATGGGTAAGGGAAAGAAATTACCGATGACAATCAAACCAACAACTCTTCCTACCATTCTTAAATTGAAAAGCATCGGTTGATCCAAGACAATGTGGACAAGATAACCTTCCATGTGTACACCATCCGGAAAGCATCCCATAGGCAGGAAAGTCACTAATCGTCCACAGCAAAACTGCTCGCATCGTAAAGTTGTTTCTCAAAGAACAATCATACGTCCTCACCCCTGAGGACCACAATTCTTTCAGCTCTTGTATCAATGGCTGAAGAAAACCATCTAGTGACCATTTTGGATGCTTCGGACCAAGGATTAATATTGTCAAGAATAGAAATTCTTGTTCCATGCACATCTCCGGAGGTAGGTTGTATGGCGTAAGAATGACTGGCCACAAAGAATATTGTCTCCCAGACATTCCACAAGGAGCAAATTTGTCTGTGCATAATCCAAAATAAACATTCTGAATGTTACTGCGAAATTAGGGTGTACCTTGTTGAAATGTTTCAAAAGCTTTTGCATCTGATGGATGAGCAATCTCACCATCCCTCTGGACATGTTCAGCATGCCACCTCATCACTCTGGCAGTTCTCTCCGATTGATATAATCTTTTCAACCTGTCTGTAATTGGTAAGTACCACATCCTTTGGTACGGTACCCTATTCCTCCCCTGACCTTGCGGTTTAAATCGTGGCTTCTTGCATAATCAACACTCTTCTAGATTCTCATTGTCTCTCCAGTAGATCATGCAGTTGTCGATGCAAACATCTATCATCTCCAGAGGTAACTCGAGACTATGAACCAATTTCTGAATCTCATAATAAGATCCAGCTGACACGTTGTCTTCTGGCAAGTACTCTTTGAACAACTCAGCCCATGCATCCATGCAATTCTCAGATAGATTATGATCCGTTTTAATATTCATCATCCTAGCTGCTAGAGACAATTTAGAGAGACCTTCTCTACAAGCAGTGTATATTGGTTGATTTGCAGCTTCTAGCATTTTATAAAACATTTTTGCATCCAAATTAGGTTCTTCCACATTTATAGTTTCATCAGCTATTGTTGTAGTAGTTTCTAAAAATGCATCAGTAATCATATTGTGAACCCTATCATGATCTACCATTTGTTCCTCCTGATGGTAACTGTTTTCGTTATGCAGATGATTCGATTCCTGATTACCAGCATTATGATAATTACTATTACTACTACTAGCTTCATTTCCACTATAACCTTCTACATGTTGAAACCAAATATAATAATGTGGTGTAAACCCTATGTGTACTAAATGTTTCCATACAGTTTCACTATGTGCAAATTTTGTATTTTTGCACTTCAGACAAGGACCGAACATTTACCGCTTTCCTGCGTGAGCAGTGTACAGCCTGCCTGGTGCATGAATGTCTCTAGCCCGGCAAAAAATGCATTCTCCACTCCACCATCATAATCTTTATGCGTATACATACGACTTCGTAATTCGTAAATATTTCCACCTCCAGACATTTTTTTTTATTTGATCTTCTTTTTTTCGTTTGTGTAGATTAGGAATGAGAATGGTGATATATATATAGAAATTTTTCAGGTTTAGTAGGTGAAAACATTTACAAGTGATTTACAAGGAAACCAATTTAGTAGCATTTTACAACTTTTAACCTGGCTATTAAAACGAATTTACAAAAACCCTTGTGGTAGTTGAACTACACTTAGAAAACGTTTTCACCTACCAAAATATAAGATGTCGTTGTAAAACACATGTTAATTTACATGTCCTTTACGACGAATATGAATTTCGTCGTATATTCATTGTAAGTTACGACGAAATTACTACGAATCATAAAAAAAGATTTAAAATCCTATCGAATAAATAACTTGGACATTTTCTATGTAATATCGACGTAAATTTATGACTAATTTACTACAAATGTAATGTAAACAAAAACTTAAAAGGAGTTTACCGTCATCGAAACAGTTTTATCAACCACCCATAGCTTTCCTAGAGCTATCTCGAAGAAAAGCCTCGAGCTATTTCCTTGAGGAAAAGGTACGAGGAGTTGATAAGAACTTTTCTAGTGACTGTGCACTCCCTTCAATTATAAATTTCATGTTTTGTATTTTTTTTTTTACAATCAACATAACAGTTCCTTACAATCCCACATAGCTTTCCTCGAACTATTTACTCAAGAAAAGGCTATGAGGAATTGATTAGGAACTATTCCGATGACTGTGCACCTTTTTCTATTTGTTGGTGTGTTTAGAAGAGTGATCAAATGAAACTATATATAAGAAATTTTCGAGTTTGGTAGGTAAAGGTGTAACAACGAATTTAAAAAATTTTACAACGAAATGTTTTACTTGTCATTTACAACTTAACCACATGTGGTTTACTAGAGTTTTACAACAAATATAGTTAGGTGAAGCTAACTCCATAAGGAATATTAACATATTGAGTTTTACAACAAATATAGTTAGGTGAGTTTTTTCTCAAAAAGTAACTTCTTCGATCAAAAAAAAAAAAAAGTAACTTTAATAGGTGTCGTCGTAAATATCACATAACATTACAAGTAAGTTACGGCGAAGTTTCTCTTTCCTCATTCTCTCGTCATAATTTTACATCTGTCTTACGACGAAATTTATTCCACGTAATTTTACGTGGTCGTTACGATGAACTCAATATTCGTCGTACACTCCACGTAATGTACACGTAGGTTTATGACAAATATTTTCGTCGTAAAATGTCGTCGTTACAGAAACGCTTTCTTGTAGTGGAAGAAGAACGAGATACATACACTCAATTTGATGTTTCAGAATTCTAACAAGGAGAAGACAACGGAAGTTCACATGTGGATCTCACGTATTCAACAGATATCCCTACACATAGCACCCATAAGATGGGTGTTAGAATTAGAATTCGTGATAGACAAGTGTATCTATAACTGAAAATTGATTTGCTTGAACATATGTGGTCTAAATTTGGACGTGATGAAAACAACAATTAAGTTTTGATGCCTTTTTAGATTATTATCGTTTATTTTAATAATCTTTGTTTTTTATGTTTTTTTTTAAATCTGTGTGTTTAAATATTATTTTTCACTATATTTTATATAATAAATAATTTTTTGCTTCAATAAAAAATATTTAATAATTTTGTTAAAGAATTTTAACTTAAAAATTTTCATTGAAAGATTAAAATTAGTTTTTTTAAACATAGACTCTTAATTTAATTTTAATATTAAAAATTGATTAAAAACCTACTTAGGGATTATTGCAATAAACAGGCTCTCTTTTATTGTGTACAATAAGTATAACCTATCTATAAAACTCTAGTCTTCCACCTTTAAAATCCATCTTCTTGAGTTTCTTTACTTACTAGTTACTATTGTTTTAGTTGTCAACATTCATAACGACATTGTGTCCACGACCATAACCACCTAACCCTCAATCATCAAGCACTTTTGTTAGATCTTTTTTTTTTTAAATTTCAATTCCATGGACACAATTAATTCACGTCACAATTGTTATTAAATTCTTTCCTGCTCTATATTGATCTTCTTTTTAAATTATTTCCCATAAATAAGCTTTCTTTAAATAGACTAGTCAAACTAAATAAAGTCTAATTCAAATAGAGGAGAAAATCTTTTTTTCGGGTACGATTCTCGAGACGTGAAAGTGACACATATCTACCATGTTTCCTTTTGTGAAACCTGGTCTAACACTCCAACCACCTGGTTTACCACCGCAGTTTCCTACTTTACCACCGCAGCTACTTGGTTTAACACCGCAGTCGTTGGATTTTTTAAAATTTCTTTCAAATCTTCTGCCTTTCCTGCGTCCTTTGGTACCTTGGTCTGGACTCTGTTTCCTCACAACCATACCTTTCCTTCTAAGCTGCAAAGACACAAATTCCTAAAAGACCACCTATCTGCTTATTGAGGAAGTATGAGCTTTGTTCAACCTTTGTTACAGAACTTCTCGTAGAGTTTGGGATAGCTCTGTCTACTCTTTCACTGGGGTTCTTACTGTTTGAGTGCAATCTACCTATCTTAAATTTCAATCTTGTGTACTGGCAAGTTCTTTGGTTAATAATCTACCTCCTCTTACTGAGGTCTCCTGAGATTTTGAGGAAATATTATCACTGCAGGTCACTTTACTCATCTTTACTATCACCGTAGGTCACTTTCCTATACAGACACACTTTCCTCTCTCTATCTGACCAATTCTTATTTCTTCTTATTATGTCTCAACTAATTTTCTCTCTTACAGTTACCTTCTGTAACTAGACCAGCAACACAAGGGTTTTAGTTGTTGTACAGTTGGCGGGCTTTTTCGCTAGCCATTGATATTAATTCTAATTCAACGCCTCAGATTTAATATGACAGATCTGGATTAGACTAATAGATCTCATCTAACCCCAACCATCGGATCATAATCCCTCTAACTTGGACGGCCCAGATCAGTTAACCACCAATTCACTTTCACCTTTCTTCTCCTTCTTCGTTTCTTTTTCCAGTAAAAATTAAGAAACCAAAACCTGAACATTTCAATCTTTTTACTCCTAAATCGTTGTATGTACATTAATACTCTAACTACCTTCTGATTAGATACTAAGTTAACAAATTATCATTTTTTTGACTAATCACTCATCCATTTTTATTGTCCAGATTACTCCATGGCAGACCACTGTATGGTCATCGCCAGTGAATGGGAGGCTTCCGACGACGGTGGCTGGAAGTTCTCTATCGACAAACATCAAATGTCCAGGATTGTTACTCTTTCTCCGACCATGTCTTTGGTTGA
>CAKOAT010205488.1:17813-48368 GCA_932364175.1 Eruca vesicaria subsp. sativa
ACCATCAACCCCCCCCCCCCCCGGTGAACAGCGCGACACGTCGTCCAGATGTTCACCTCCCTAACCCGTCCAGATATACAACACCTACTAGACGTCCAGATGTACAACCTCCTCCCGTCACCCCTCCAGCTCGCGAGACGAGGCCACTCTCAGAGATCAGTGATGAGGAATTTGACACACCACCACTTTTCAATGATCTTACCTATGAATCCGAAGACGTGCCCGACCTCAATCTTGATGACAACGATGAGGAACCATATGTGGGGAAATTGTATGCAACCAAGAAGGATTGTCAGATTGGTCTAGCTATCTACGCTATTAAGCAGCAGTTTTATTTCAGGCAGACACGGACCACCAGGCATTACTTTGTCCTTAGCTGTCACGATGAACGTTGCGATTGGCGCATACTGGCAAAAGAGCTAAATAATTGTGGCTACTACACTATAAAGAAAGCTCAGCTCACCCACCGCTGCACACTCGATACACGCAACCTTTACCGAAAAAAGCCAGTTCTAAAGTCATCGCACATGTCTACCGTTCCCGCTACAGCGAGCCCACCAATGGACCAAAATCACTGCAGCTTCAACAGCTTCTTTTGGAAGACCTTCGCATCTGCGCTTCATATCTGAAATGTCACAGAGCCAAATCACAAGCTATAGATGACACTGTCGGCAACGCTGAGGATTCCCTTCTCAACCTGGGATCCTATTTTGAGAGGCTCAAAGCCACCAATCCTGAGACTGTCACTGATATCCAAACAGAACTTGATATTGAGGGTCATACCCGCTTCCTATATGCGTTCTTGGCTTTTGGTGCTTCAATACAGGGGTTCCGACGTCTGCGACCTGTTCTTATCATTGATGGCACGCATCTCTCCGGTAAATATAAACGTCCATCAATTCAATAAAACATTCGATATACACGTCCATCGAATGTAAATTTTGTACGGTATCATATTTTCTAACCAGATGTACACACGAATTTTACGCGTCCAATATTGAATTTTACGCGTCCAATATTTTCTCCGGTAAATTTTGTACGGTATCATATTTTCTAACCAGATGTACACACGAATTTTACGCGTCCAATATACACGTTCATCAATTCGATAAAACATTATACAACCCAAAATTGCACTTTTTTTTTGCTCAGATTGTACACTATCCTCACCAAATACTTATAAACATACTTATGATCAATGGTTTTTCTTTAATTTTTATTTGGACCCCCATTTTACCTGTCAAAATGTATTTTCTATCCTCTATACACGTCCACTAATTAGATTAAACTTGAAACTCTTTAAACATTGTACAACCCAAAAATGCACTTCTTATTTGCTCAGATTATAAACTATCCTAACCAAATACTTATGAAACATACTTACGATTAATGGTTTTTCTTGAATAATTTTTTTTGGCCTAATTTTACTTGGCAAAACTCTTGAACATTATGCTCGTTTTTTGAACATCTGTACACAATCAGACTATCCAGATGTAATACATGGCCAATATAGGCGTCCACCAATTACACTATCCACACCAAATACTTACAAAAACATGGACTATGTAAACTAAATTAGATAAAACATTGAACAACCTTAAAACTTATCAAACATCGTTTAAGTTCACCAATTTCCTACAAACAGATTCATACACAACCGAATTTAGTACACCATTTGTTTTACTTATCTTACAACCCAAAGGACAGACCACTCCTACAACCGTTATACGTCCCAACAACAAAATACCATAGCAATTTAATACACTGAAATCTAACAATCCACTCTGCTCAGTCAGATCCCATATAAAGAGGCACAACCCACTCCTTGTACAAATCCATTGCGTACTGTTTCCTCATTATGTCCACCAAATCGTCACTCAAACCATCCATCTTAGGATGTGGGTTTCCAAGCGCATGTAGCTCCATAAACTTCAACGCCACAGGACCACAATCACCACTACGCCTGTTCTCGTACGCATCCACCATCCTTTCAACCCCAAAAGCATCCAAACTGTACCCACCTTCAACAGCTGGCTTACATACCTAACCAACCTTGTCCATCTGTACTCATGAGCAGCAGGTTTCGTACCCATGTCCATCTGTACTAATATGTTTTTACCTTATCTCCTCCATCCTTGTCCCCTTCATCCCATGTTTCTTTACTCTTGCAAACCTTCAAGTACATTTAAGAAAGTTTAGCCCTAACAACCTTATAAGCCCATTTAAAACTGCTTTACCTTCTCATCATCCGCAGCACTCTCAACTTGTTTAGTTATACCGCAAACCAGCTTATCCAGTACACCAATATCCTACAAACACACACTCATTATCTATTCTACAAGAAAGGACAAAACATATCATCTTGCTTACCACTTCGGTTCCACTTGCTGTTTCCGCGCCATTAATGCCTCCCACATCTCTCACCTCATTGTCCTGCTAAAAAAAAAAAACACGGTTAGCAATTTAAAAAACAACCAATCCATCTAACACCTTCTTTCCTCATTACCTCAGGTGTAGCTATGTAGAAAGTGTTGCTCCCACTTCCAAAATACACCATTAACAGATCAGATTCATTCCCACGATTATGCGTCTGCAGCGGAACGACATCTCCTTCTTCCTGTCTAAAACTATCTGTTCCTTGACTATCCCTCGGCAATTCAGGGTCATCCCTATTTCCCATTGAATCCTCAAACTCCATATTATTATCAGAAACATTGTCATCAATGTTTCCCATCAAACTTCTACTCACATCCGATGCCAACTTCCTCCTCTTCATGTTTATACCACTTGACTTCCGCCTGGAACATTTGACTTTTCTCGATCTCTTCATTTTCTCCAAAATTTTACCCTGTTTGGTAACCACCTCTTTCAAACTTCCAAACGCTTCTATCAATTGGTCCATTTTAGACTCTAATGCTTCATGCTTCCCCGCCTCCACAGGCATGCCCCGGCTCAAGTAGCGGCTGATCCTTCTTTGCTTCATCACAGGGCCGGCTTCTTCAGCCTTTGGTTCATGTTTTGCCTTTCGTTTTATAGACTTAGCAGTCGCCTTAATAGCATTTTCGTGAAGATACAACGGCTCCGCTGAATCACCACCACCCCACTCCCATTTGCTGAATTTTAGACCAGCCTTAATTTGCTCAACCATGTAAGCAACCTTTCTATCTTTAATCTCACAGTTGAACTCTCCCCAACCATCTTCCTTATCTTCCCCAGGTTCTACCATCGGCTGAACAACAAGCTGCGCCAAACAACAAATTATTAGATATGTACAAAACAAATTTAACACACACTCTCAATCCAACTGGACAACGACACACCACTATCCAGAAGGACGACTAAATACTATCCAACTGGACAACGGCACACCACTATCCAGAAGGACACACTATCAATCAAATATCCACTTGGACATCATAAAATCCTTATCCATATGGACACGAGAAGCATCTTTCTATATAAACATCAACAACTATCCAGATCATACTACTCTAATTTGTTTCCAAAAAAAAATTAAGCAGACAAAATATGCCCAAACAAAACTACTAACACAAAGAAAACACTGAATCAAATCAAAGGTTCCTCAAAACCCCAAACGAGAAGCCGTTCAACGAGAAACCCTAATCTACCCAGAAACCCATACGTACCATACCTTTCTCCTTTCCCCTCGTGCTTTTCCTACGCAAATCCGACATCGCCTTCAACTTTTTCACACTAGAAATTCGACTTCGCCTAACTCTCTGTAATTACCACCTCTACGAGACGGAAGAAAAATTAACCACTCAGAAACTAACTGTCTCGGGTTAAGCCACCCAATTAACCAAAAATAATCGACTTCTCACGTCCGTTAACCACAGCCACATGTTTTTGAAATTCAAAAACTCTAACCAGCCCAACTAGAACAATGTGGCCCATTTACGATAATACCTATGTCTCAATAACCTTTTACAAGGACAATCCCGTAATCCACCACAACAAAGTACCTCTGTAGTAACATGTGCTCTCCCATGATATTAAAACTCACAATGTGTCCTGCATTGAAAATAACTCGATTTTGAGTATGTTGTGCCGAACTAGGCTTCAACAAACCGCTCGTCCAGCTTACTGTGGCTTGTCGATACTCAAACCGCGAAAATAAAATATGGGTCTCCAATCCTGCCCGCCCAGAAAAGCGACAACCAATCATCCTCCATGAGATGGGCTGCTCTCGTCTAATTTAGAAACACAAGTTCACCTTGATTGGGTGAGTTACCAACCCTGCTATGCAAAACACCAGAGCTCTGGTGGATTTCTTCTTGCAGCAATGGCAAGTAGTGAGTTCCTTCACCGGGAAAAGCCTTGGACCGCTTTTATTCCAGTTTACCTTTAAATCAGAACATGATCTAAAAGCTATCCTAAATAAGGCACCATACCACTTTAAGAAGTGGATGCTTATCCTCCAGCGCTGGAAACCTATTGTCTCGGATGACTTCCCAGCAACTCTACCCTTCTGAGTGACAATCCATGGTATCCCGGTACATTATTGGACTGACAGAACTCTCAGAGCGATTGGCAAGGAACTGGGCCAGTAGAAACCACTGATGAGGTGAAAGGGAGAGTCCGTGTTATTGTTAATGGGCTAGAACCGCTGGAGAGATTCTTGGAAATAAGCTTACAATCTGGCCAGACAAAAAAGGTTGAGCTGGAATACGAAAAGATAGAGAAACATTGCTTCTCGTGTCTCTCTCTATCTCACGAGGCGGGAAACTGCCCCATCAAACCTGTGTCGCCAGACTCTTTGGCTCAAAACTTGGGAATCACCCAAAGGCGCACTCTGGATCGTATTGCAGAGAGAAGGAAAAGAGCTGATAACCGGAAACTTTCTAGGTTCTTACCTTATGACAGAAACCAAGGAGAGTATCACATTCCCAGCAACCGTGATCAGCTCTCTCGTAGACAGCCTCAACATAGAAATGAATACCATAACCGTCAAGATGAGAGAAGGGAAGACAAGAGGCTGGAATATCAGCACCATGAACGCTACAACTCTTACTTTCTACGGGGGATCTCGCCTCCACTCGTCTGATCTTCCCCCCCACTGGAAGAACAAGCCCACCTAACTCTCTGCGGTCGAGGGATTTACGTTCTGCAATTTCTACTGCTTAAGCTGTTTGGAGACCTGTCTCAGACGATAGGAGTAGTAGACAAGCTCTGTCTGGCAGACATTCACACTTTGTCCAGTCACAAGTCTCTCATACTCTATCTCCTAAAACCCAACAGGAACCAATGATGTCAGGTCCGATAATGCAAGGCAACTCCCCGCAGATCCCGAGAAGCGCTGCTGCGCCTTTGGGAGAGCAGAGATCAGCACTAGAATGGCTATCGGCAGCAAATGACAGGACTCCACAATCATTGGGTGAGATCAATATACCTTCGGGTGAACGCCGATCAGCTTTGGAACAGATCTCAGGAACTCCTAACAGGGTCCCACTACTCTCCAATGGGGGTTGCAAACTCTGATTCTGGCAGACTACCAGAAGTAAACATTCAGTATTTGGAAGATACTCTTCCTTATCAAACTCCACCAGAACTTATGAGACCCTCTACCTCAAGAGCGACTAGAAGGGAAAACGTGCAACTTCTCCCTCAGACTCAAGCTGATGGAGGTACCCCACCATTGAGAACTTTAAGTGAGGATAGAGTTCATGTCTCCCTCCGACTTGGAACATTGATTACTCCTCTTGAGCCTTATTCCCCCTTGTCTTCTATATCAAAGGCTGCGATCAAAAGAACGGCTCGAGCACCACTGAGAAACCGGGTGCAAAAAAGCCCTTCCAAAGGAGTTAACGTCAACATTAGGAAGACTACAACAACAAAAGGCTCACCAAAACCCAGGACTGCGATAGCCCCTAAGCCTAAAGGAAAATCAAAAGCCACTGGTGGTCGCCCTGCTACCACATTGATTCCTGCAATTGTGAAGAAGCGAGCGGATTTTCGGACCGCTCCAGCCTCTCTTCCTTAGCGAGTATGAGCTGGAATTGTCAAGGGATTAGGAGCTCTCTAACAGTTTGTCGTCTTCGGAAAATTAAATCCAAACTTTCCCAAGACATTCTGTTCCTTATGGAGACAAAAAATCAAGATGAGGCATTTCTTAATACAAATCGAAACTCTGAGTACTCTCACCATTTTACTGTTCCTCCTGAAGGGCTCAGTGGAGGTCTTGCACTTTCATGGAAATCGACTATAGACCTTGACGTGTTGTACTCCTCACCTAATATAATCGATACTTGTATCACTCATCAAAATAAAACTTTCTTTGTTTCGTATGTGTATGGTGCCACGAGAAGAGAAGAAAGATCTGAGTTTTGGAATAAATTATCTGAACTTGGCGCCCAATGAAATGAAGCATGGCTGATAACAGGAGATTTTAACAATCTGTTAAATAACTCGGAAAAGATTAGGGGCCCTCAACGATGGGAAGGTTCCTTTCTATCTTTCTGTAGTTTTGTCAGCCAACATGGAATCTGGGATCTCCAACATTCGGGTAACTCCTTCTCTTGGAGAGGACATCACTATAGCCACTTCATTCAATCCCGACTAGATCACTTGATGGCTAACGTTGAATGGAGTGAAATGTTCCCAAAAGGACGCTGTGAGTACCATCGGTTCGAAGAATCAGATCACAGACCAGTGCTCACTCTCTTTGATAGTAATTTACTGAGAAAAAAGAAGCTTTCCTTCCACTTTGATAGGAACCTTCGAGAGAAACCGGAAATCAGATCAATTGTAAAGGAGTCATGGAGTCAAAACCCATACGACTCTGTTCTTACAAAGATCTGTCGTGTAAGGAGGAAGATACAAGAGTGGACAAAAACCCAGAATCAAAACAGTAGAGAGAGTATCCAAACCACCCAAGAACAACTTGAATCTGCTCTATCTGATATATGTCCGAACAATGGACTCATCGATTCTCTACAAGGCACACTGAATAGTGCTTATGCAGAAGAAGAACAATTCTAGCGTCAGAGAAGTCGCGTTCAATGGCTAATCTGTGGAGATAGAAACTCCAGCTTCTTCCACTCCGTTACTAGGGGCCGCAGAGCCCATAATAAATTTGTGGTCCTTGAAGATGAAACCGGTAATGTCTTCGTAAAAGAAAGGCAGATAACACAAACCATTGCAAACTATTTCCAGGACATCTTCTCCACACGATCAGTGGGGGATCTCAGTGTGGTTCAAGAGGTTCTTTCGCCAAAGGTTTCCCCTGAGATGAACCAAGCTCTTATCGCTCTTCCTACGGATATGGAAATTAAAGCAGCTGTGTTCTCAATTAATGTGAATAAAGCACCGGGCCCAAACGGGTTTTCAGCAGGATTTTACAAGTCCTTTTGGGATATTATTGGCGTGGACATATGCAAAGATATCGAATATTTCTTCTCAACCGGGGAGCTCCACAGGCGTCAAAATGAAACACATATAAGACTAATCCTAAAGATCACTGGACCGAGAAAGGTAGCGGACTACCAACCCAGCGCTTTATGCAACAAACACTACAAGATCATCGCTAAGATCCTCAGCAAGCGCTTACAGCCGCTACTCTCTCATCTCATCTCCGATCGCCAATCAGCTTTTGTGCCGAGACGAGCCATCTCCGACAACGTGCTTATCACCTATGAAATTCTTTATTACCTCCGCACATTGGCAGCCCGACAAAGATGCTCTATGGCTGTGAAAACAGACATGAGCAAAGCTTATGATCGAATTGAATGGGATTTTCTTAGAGAGGTCTTAACTCAGCTTGGTTTCCACAGTGTGTGGATCGCTTGGATTATGGAATGCGTCTCTTCAGTCTCGTATGCCTTCCTCCTTAACGGTGCACCCCAAGGGAAGGTTTCTCCTTCAAGAGGGCTCAGGCAGGGAGATCCCCTGTCCCCATACCTCTTTATCCTTTGTACTGAGGTGTTATCTGGCTTATGCAATAAATTGCAGGAAAATGGCGATCTCATGGGTGTCAAATTAGCTCGCGGATGTCCCCCGTTAAATCATCTACTTTTTGCTGATGATACAATGTTCTTTTGCCAATCTGAAAGGAAACGTTGTGAGGCACTAGTCAAGATCCTCACACAGTATGAACTCGCCTCGGGGCAGTGCCTTAATAGGAACAAATCAGCCATCACATTCTCGTCAAAGACGCTTCCCTCTACAAAAAACAATGTCAAGACAGCCTTGGGGGAATAGGACAGGAAGGTGGCATTGGTAAATATCTCGGACTGCCGGAGCAATTTGGTAGAAGAAAATGATATATTTTCTCGTCTATTGTCGACCATATCAGACAAAAAGCCCATGGCTGGACAACCCAGTTTCTCTCGGGAGCAGGGAAATTGGTCCTCCTCAAGTCCGTTTGGGCCGCTATGCCTTCGTATACGATGTCGTGCTTCAAACTCCCACTATCCTTATGTAAGCAGATTCATACGGTGCTGACCCGTTTCTGGTGGGATCTCAAACCAGAACACAAACGAATGTGTTGGGTTGCTTGGGACAAGCTCACCTTACCCAAAATGGTAGGAGGCCTCGGTTTTAGAGATATTGAGCACTTCAATGATGCCTTACTTGCCAAGCTAACCTGGAGACTCTTATAGAACCCATCCTCTCTGTTGGGAAAAACTTTACTCGGGAAATACTGTCACTCCTCAAGTCTTTTTGATTATTCCATCTCTGGTGCAGTGTCTCATGGCTGGCGTGGAATCCTTGCGGGACGAGAGATACTAAAACTTGGAGTTGGATGGGCAATAGGAGACGGGAAAGATGTTAACCTTTGGGAGGCAAATTGGTTATCAACTAGTGAGGTGCGTCAACCTATCGGACCCCCTCCATTCGCTGCACAGAAGCTGACAGTTAAAGACCTCTTATCCCATGATTCAGCAGAATGGAATGTTGATGCTATTCGGGCCTATCTGCCTCAGTATGAGGATTCAATTCACCTCATTCATCCCAGTTCCTACAATATGGAAGATGCACTTGTATGGCTTCCTGGTAAGAAAGGGTGTTATACCACAAAATCTGAATATGCTTTATCAAAGATTGCAGGGGATTTAGAAAGGCAACAACCGGTGGCAAACCAATTTGGATGGAAGTCGTGTGTATGGAATGTTGAGACCTAACCGAAGCTGAAAATCTTCCAATGGAGACTAGCAAACAAAGCTCTCCCAGTCGGTGAGGCATTATCACGAAGAGGGATCAGCGCCACAACCTCTTGTAAACGATGTAATGATATTGAGAGTGAAATCCACACCTTTTTTCACTGCCCTTTTGTGAAAAATGTCTGGTATCTCCTTCCGGAAATACATAAACCTGATGCCACAACCTCTATAATTCTAAGCCTAATGGAAGGCAGCAAAAGGTTAATCACTCTTCCCCAACAGGTATCTCAAAGCCTCTGTTTCCTTGGCTGTTATGGAACTTATGGACTAGTAGAAATCAACTTTTGTTTGAGGATAAGAAGTATTCTGAGGTGGAAGTCATCAACAAGGCCATTAGGGACGCAAAGGAATGGGGTCTTGCACAACCTTTGGTCGATAAAAAGCCAACCGTCTTACCTCTTCGAACCAAAACGGTTGCTCTGTATCCATGTGAACAACGAAAGACGATTGTTTTCTCGCACTGCGTGCTAGACTATCCGCCCATGAATTCAGTATCCTTGGTACATAGATGATTGCCGAGCTATGAAAATCCCTTTAAGCATCTTGATATCTTCCAGATAATTTCCAAAGGGCCATTCTTCTGGTTCCGAAACCATCTTCACCAACTAAAAACAATCTGTTGCAAACGTAACGTGATATTGACGCAAATTCTTCATACTCTCCATTGCCCAGATAAGCGCTTCCACCTCAAAATGGAGAGGTGAGAAGCTGGCTCTAACATTTCTTTATCCCATTAAACCCACAAAACCTTCAAGGGTACTATACCAACCATATCCATCAAACACATCCTTATCTTTCCATGAACCATCAATAAAACACCAACGTCCCGATATAGATGGCATGGCCGCAACTACCCCTGACTATGTTTCACTCTGATTTACTTTTATTTGGGCCTCCTCCCATAGAGTGGATTCTGTCTCCGCCAGAGTGAGTGTGTTTCGGATCAACGTCCAAATTACTAAAAGTTTTACTATTTCGCCCTTTCCAAATGTACCACAAGATCCATGCGAAATGATGATCGTCCATCTTAGGAATAACCCGCCAAAATAAATGGTCCATATTCGTAAAAAAAGACCCTGTAGGGAAAGTTACTGGGTTCAGAGGGATCTTTGCCAATGCCCAAACTTGGCGTGCTGCTAGACAGTCAAAAAAATATGGTTAACCGATTCTTCTACAGCACTGCATCTATCACAACATATATCACCCTTTATCCCTCTTGCCTGTAGATTTTTCTTAACCGCAATACAACCCGATAGCAACTGCCATAGAAAATGTTTTATCTTGGGAGGACACCTTATCTTCCAGCAGAATGCTTTTAAGGCATCCACTATAGGATCTTAAATCTGAGTTGGCGTTCATGTATCTGGGTACACCCTTTCAATTTGATATCCTGACTTAATTGTGTATTTTCCGTTCTTAGTGAAATGCCATCCATCCGTATCTTCCATCTGTATCCTGCTAAGTGGAATGCTTTCTATTATTTTCGCATCCCGGGAATCGACCAGAGCTCGAATAACCGGTATATTCCAAGTCCTCGTATCTGTATTGATAAGGGCATCCACTGTGAGTTTTGGAGAAAATTTTTGGTGATTTTTATTTGCTGGTCTTGGGCAAGTGGTTGGGAGCCATGGATCATTCCATACTGTAATAGAGGATCCTGATCCCAGCCGTTTGATAAGTCATTTGCTAACCAGAGATCTAGCGGAGATCATACTCCAGCCATATGACGGAGACAATGATCGTATCGATTCTAGAGGTGACGCATTCTTATGGTACCGACCTTTGAAAACACGAGAAAACAAAGTATTTGGTTTCTCAATGAGACACCATAGTTGTTTGCCTAGCATTTCCGTGTTGAAATCTTCGAGTTCCTTAAAACCCAAGCCTCCGGCATCCTTATCTATACATAATTTATCCCATGATTTCCAATGCATTCCTCTTGTACTTCCCCCAGGGCTCCACCAAAATTGTGCTACATCGCTCGTTAATTTTTTTGTGGTTGCCTTAGATAACCTATAGCAGGACATCACATGATTTGGCAATGCCGTAACCATGGATTTGATAATTACCTCTTTCCCTCCCTTCGTAAAAAACCAAAATGTCCATCCATTGACTCTTTTGTTTAATCTCTCTTGTACAAATCCAAATACTTGTATCTTAGATCCACCCAGATCTTCTGGTAGGCCAAGATATGTTCCCATACCTCCTATATTATGGATTCCTAGTATATCCCTTAGCTCTTGTCGGTTCTCTTCCCCAATCCTATGGCCAAACTGAATCGAAGACTTCTAGAAATTTATTAACTGACCTGAAGCAGCCTCATATTCCTTGACTATGGATAGTAGTTTGGCACTCCTCCGGTTGCGCTTTAAAAAAGAAAAGACTATCATCCGCAAAAAATGAAGATGAGAAATCACTGGACACGCTCTAGCAACCTTCATTCCTGTTAATCGATTTTGTCACTCCGCCTTTTTAATGTTGGTGATTAAGGACTCCGTACACATAATAAATAGATAAGGAGATAAAGGACCCCCTTGTCTTAATCCTCTCTACGGGATAATGGAACCCTTAGGTTGACCATTGATCAATACTCGATACTGGACAGACGATATGCATACATTCCATCATAAGCTTTATCCATTAAGGGTCGAAACCCATCTTATGTAGCAAAGCTTGAATAAATTCTCATTCCACCCGATCATACGCTTTACTCATATTTGTTTCTATCGCCATAAATTTCCCCTGGCAAGATTTATTGGCTTGTAGGCCATGAAACATCTCTTGAGCAATTAAAGTATTATACGAGATTAGCCTCCCTGGGACAAAGGCTGATTGGGTGGTTTCCAATATTAGCCTGGACAAACAGCTTTTCAGCCGTTGGCATAAAACTTTTGAGATGATCTTATATCCAACATTACAAAGACTTATCGGTCTAAGCTCCGTCATCCTTGTGGGTCTCTCCGTCTTTGGAATCATACAGATATGAGTAATATTTAAACGAGAATCCAATATTCCTGACACTAAAAAATTATTCACCATCTCTACCAAATCCTTTTTAATAACATGCCAGGAGTGCTGGAAGAAAAGCGATGTCATTCCGTCAGGTCCTAGTGTCTTCTTTGGGTGCATCATAAATAAAGCTTGTCTAACCTCCTCCTCTGTGGCCATTCTTAACAACCTTTGATTCATTTATGTTGTGATATTTGAGGGAACTTCCTCCAGAAAACTAACAAACTAAGATGGGGAAGTGGAAGTAAATAACTCCTCAAAATAGTTCACTGCTACTTGTTCCACCCCCTTTTCCCCTGTTATCCAATTTCCAGCATCATCATGAAGCCTCACAATCCTTTTAAGCACACGTCTTTGTTTTGTTAAAGCATGATAAAACTTGGTATTAAGATCTTCCGAAGAATACCAAATATTCCGGCTCTTTTGATACCAGTAATCCACCTCATCCTTGTATGCATCTTGTAATTTCCTAGACACTGCTAAAATATCCTCATGTGTTTGATTATCATCCATCGGTACCTCTTGAAGAGCCCTTTGAAGGTCTTGAATTTTCTCTTTTCCAAATGGTGGATTATTTTTCCTCCACCTTGCTATCTCATGCCGGCAATTACGACCAAACCATCCCCCTGGCCATTATTTTCTTCTGTCCAGCCAGGAACAATTGATTCCATAAAACCTTCTTGCCCAATCCATCTCTTATCAAATCGAAATTGTCCCCTTCTTTTAAAAATTTTATCCTCCATATATGCCACTACTGGACGAAGATCCGAACCAACCATTCCCAAGTATTTTGTATAGGAACATGGGAATACTGTATGCCATTCTTCGTTTGCTAGTGCTCGGTCGAGATGGCATCTTATCATCACTGCTCCTTTCCCTTTCCCTCTACGTCCTTGCCATGACATTTTATTTCCTTGAGCCGGGAACTCGATTAACCCACTGTTTCGAATCATATTGTTAAAAGGAACAAAAGAAGCCAAACTCCTTAATGTACCTCCTTCTTTTTTTATGATTTCCGGTAATCTCATTTAAATCACCGATGATAAACCATGGTTCTTATCTTGCTAGATCATAACGAGTTAATCATTCCCAGACTTGTTCCCGGAGGTCTTGTACTCCATACACAAAAGTTAGAAAAACCTTTTTCCCAATCGCCACAGCTTCGACATCAATCATCCGATTACTTGAGTATAAAATCTGTACCTGATACTCATTGTTGTAGACAATGGCGAGACCCCCACTCCTGCCAACTGGATCCACAGTAACCAAGTTATCATATCCAAAATGAGCTTGAAACCCTTGTACAAAATCATAATCTTGTTTTGTTTCTGATAAAAACCGAAAATCAGGTTTATGTTTGTTCTTATTTTTCGTAGATAGCTAATTGTCGATTTACTTCCCATTCCTCTATTCCAGCTTAGAACTCTCAATAAAAAAAACTTTATAAAACTCCGTAGAGCGCATACTAATTGGGTGTAAAGATACTCTAAAACCTGTGCTTCCATGTATTACCAAAATCCGCCAGCTATGATAAAATATGTAACCGTAACCTCTTAATATTTTCACCAAAGTATCCAATTTATACGCAGCGCTGTAGGGGAACTGCAATACATAATTCCTTCGCCAATTTTGAATTCCTTTGTATTTGCATAATGAGAACCTCCACCCAGTTTGTCTTGATTTGTCTCTAATTTCGCTAAAACAGAGTAGGGGACTTGATAGGTTTAATGAGACCCACCACAGCCATGATTTCAAATCCCACCGTAGTACCAATACCAACCCAATGGACTCATATACCCGGAAAGAGGTCGATGCGTGTGCATAAAATTTTCAAGTACTCCCAAAGAAAATAAACTACATAATCCACTCATGAAGACCACGAAATTTTTATAAAACAAGAACC
Organism: Eruca vesicaria subsp. sativa; assembly: GCA_932364175.1. Lineage (NCBI taxonomy): Eukaryota > Viridiplantae > Streptophyta > Magnoliopsida > Brassicales > Brassicaceae > Eruca > Eruca vesicaria. Next base: position 31,905 of record CAKOAT010205488.1, read on the forward strand.
CTCTAACTGAAAACCCAATGTTATTCCATCTCATAACCATAGCAGTGCTACATAGTACCAGCTCTAATAAAACTCGGAACCAACATAATATCAAATTTCTCCCGAGTTTTGTATATAAAAAGTGCAAAGGAAAACATCTCCTTACTGTTCTCTTCTTTCATTTTCCAAATAAAATATGTTCTCTTGTGAGTATAACCTTATCTCCATAATGTGTAATCCATCGTTTATGATATCGTAGATATGGTAAACTCCACCAGAGCCAGAATATCCCTGTATACCACCGACACAAGTTAAATACTGCAACTCCAAATGAGAGCCATGAATACCAAAAACCAAAACCCAATAGCTTGATCCAACTCTTTCTTAGATCGATATCTTGTCCATAACACATCAAAACCTTCCAACTACTCCTCAAACCCACAAGAAACCAAACAAACCAAACAGAGACAGCTTTATTATTCCAAATCTTAATCATGATAAGAAGCCAAAAAATAAAATTAAACAAAAGTGCAAACTGAGATACTGAAAACATAACAACTCTCCATGAGCTTATTGAAACACATAATAGAAAAACAAAACCACAAAAAAAAAACATGTTTGCTCCTTCCCAATGATGACTTTTTCTCCATAAAAACAGGCTTTCGGATGTCCAGGGATAGGGTTTGAAGTACCCTTATCCTCTATTTGTTTGACGTTCTCCCCTTGGCGAGTTCCTAGCTCCATAGACTCTCTCTTGTGTTTTTTGGGACTCTTGCTCTCTTATCTGTCGTGGAGGACTGATATGGTGTCGTTCCTGCCCCCCATATCTTGAAGACTCCTTACGTGTAGACCTATGGCGGGAGGAGTCCCCGTCCCCCCTTGTGCTACCACCATGGTAAGGAGCTCTCTTGGTTCCTTTATCAGCCACCTTAACCCATCTCGAGTCAGCCTCTTCAACCATCTTTCCTTTGCCCTTCCCATAATAATCACATCCCTCTCTCTCCCTCCCATGTTGATTCTCACCACCATTTATAACCACACCCTTATAACTTCTTGCCCACTCATCATGTCCCTCCCCCCATGTCCATTACGAAGCTCATGCTTCCTCTCCGAACTCTGATGAGAGTTCTTCCTGTGTAAGGGACACCTCTCCTCCTTGTGACACATACTGAAACATATGGAGCAGTACCCAAACAACTTCTCAAACCTCAATGATACCGGGACTTCCTCCTCATCATAGAACTCTCCCCCCTTTGAAATATATCGTAGTATCAAAACATAGCTCCTTATACCCGTCGACAATCACTTGTACACGACGGTTTTCCAGATCCATTGTAATTGTCCTTCCAATTGCGTTACCAATACTCTCATAGGTTGGCACCGTCCTGAACTCCTATGGAACTCCTAGCACCCTCACCCAAAAGGTTATCTCTTACGGGAAGGTCTGAGCCTTCCTTGGTTGCCACCGTGCCAAAGCAACCATCCAATAATCAAAATGGAATGGTTGTGAGGCGAGAACTCCATCAATGTCTCCCTCGGATTGGAAATCAAATTGAAACTTTCCAAGTCCCAGATCTGATCCCACCACACGATCCTCCAAATGCCAGATCTTTGGAAGGTTCATGATTAACGCCTTCATATCTTGTTCCTCCGGGTTCATGCACCTTCCATGGAAAGAAATTTGATAAGCTCTGAGTTGTCGAAGTGAGGCACCGAGATCTTCAATCTCTTGCGCATCCCTTCACCATTCTTCATCTCTCCAGAGTTTCCAATCAGCTGGCTTTGCATCGTATCAAACCAAAGCAAAAATGAAGTTTCTCTTTTTGTGTAGATGATACGAAAAGCTACCCAAAATGTGATGCTAGACCAAGTTATCCCCCGTCGCCTTTTATATTGAGTTTCTTTTTTCCTCCCAAATCTACACAATACACCCATAAATACGCTGGATTCCATACTCATTAAGAACCCAACACGCCAAATCCAATCTAATCCCCAATCAAATTGTGTTTGCCAAGCTTTGCTGATTCTCCCATATACGGTAAGTCTCAAATTCCTCTAGTAGTTATAGCATATAATGAATCTTCCCTTATTTCTACAGAGAAAACCAAAATGGATCCTCTCATAAGAATAAGATTACCTTGCGATGATTTTGATATGGTCTTAGTGATGACCAGATTCCAGACCACAGCTCCCAACCTTATAGATTTCCAGAGATCCTGAGACATCTTGTTTCCCTTTACCGGATCCCGCATATATGCTTTCCTTTCAATCTCAAGAGTAATTAAAGACCAAACCAGACCGCAGATCTCATTTTCTTTCCCCGATTCCCAGAATCGAGTATCTGAGGAAAGTCTTGTATGTAAATCTTTCTCGATCACATGTCGATCCCGATCGCCTCTTATCCAATTTCCTTGACCAATACCTGGATCCCATCGCTTTGGCACCATCAAAACCTAGATCTACATCGCCGTTGCCGTCGCCTTTGTCACCATCATAAATATTTTTTAAAAACCAAAGAGAGTTGTGATTTTGATATATCTTGTAATGATATGTATATTTGCTAAATAAAAAAATATATTTTTGGATAAATCCAAAGTATACAAGTTGGAATTTAAAATCAGCTTAAGAGAACAATGAAAAATATTTGTATGTAAAATGTTAATTTCTGAGAATGAAATGCATTTTTAAGAAAATTTTAATAATTTTCGAAATTACTTTTTATTCATTTAAATCATAAGAAGTTATAGAATAATTTTTCTAAACTTTTAAGAGATGTTAAATGTAAATATGCATGTTTTTAAGTAATTTTAAGAAATGTGGGGGAAATTTTACTTACCGTATAATGTTGTTGGCAAGATGCCAAATGAATTTAGTGATAATTATCACAATACGAGTTTAAAAAAATAGTGTCAAGCACTGGGTTTTATGTACAATGGTTATTTGTATCTTCAAAGAAGATTACAAAATTACTAAACAATTGATCACAGTTGGACTAGTCTGAAGAGATTATGCTCATTATGAATGACAACCAAGGATATTTATATTAAAGGTGTACCATAAGATCAAATTTTTATATCAACAAGAGGAATGGGGGAAAACCTATGAACTAAGATAAGGTTTAGCGGTAACTCTACCTAAATGATTGGAGATCCCAAAAAATAGGTTCAAAGAGACAACTAAGTCAAATTAAATCTGCTCAAAGCACTCTAAGACTTCGGTCTTACCCAGTTCCTAAGATGATTAAACACTTCTACATGTAAGGATTATAGGAAAAGCATTTGCTTTTGATGATTTGTGTCCATTGTTTTGAGATATGAATGAAGTAGTAAATGATACTCCTCTAAACAAAGTTAATGGCAAATCACATTGTGAGTGTGAAATGGGACACTTTCAAGGAGAATGAATGAAATGCTATATTCTCTACGGCTATCAGCATCGGTTTGTTTCTACCACCATTTCTCAAGATAAAAAAAAAAGAAAATAATAGAAAGAGATGAAAGTGAATGTAGATAGTATGGAAGAAAACGTAAAAGTCTCTCTGCATCCATACTATTACTGACATTCAAGAGACTTTAAATAACTAGTGACATATTTTTAGTGGTTCACTTTTTTTTATGAATGAAAAGTTAATTACAAATTCTAAATAAATTGAAAATAACTATATTATACTTGTGAGAAAATGAGATGATTATCTCCACCGATGCAGGTGGCCTAAGTTCACTCATGATTATCCAGGCATATTCACGGCCAAAATGAACACGATAGATAATCTAGCTAGTTCTGTGAGAGAATGAAGCTGTGTTGTACCTATCGTCTAGGTTTACATCAAAGTCTGGGTGGTTCAAGACATTATGTTCACTACCTGGTCGAGTAAATCCAATAGCTATTAACAAGGATTGGCTCAAGGCTGATTATAAACTCATCATACAATGGATTTTTTGCTTGTACTCTCAAAAGTCCTTAGTTAGGTCTTGTCGAGTTGTGTCGAGTCTTGTCTAGGTAGTCAAGTCTATCGAGTTGTCTAGTGTTTAGAGTCATTTCTATTCATGTGGGGGATTGTTAGAACTATTTTGAGCATTATGAAAAAGTATATTCATATGTCAAAATAGAGTTTGTATTGAATGAGAAATAGAGGTCTAAAGTGAGTGGTTTATAAAACTTATAAAGTTTTAAATTTGGGTAGGTATAAAACTAGCAAATATATCACTTTGGATATTTGGGTTTGAAGTTGGATTTAAATTTATTAGTCGGACATTATCTTCTAGTTTTTTAAATCATATTTATGGTTATCTTTTATATTTGTTTAAATATAAAAATGTGAACCCATTGCAAATATATTATTAATATTAATATGTTTTTGTTTGAAAGTTACATAGTCAATGGTAATAAATTTCCATTATAGTAATTGATATGTAACGTAAATCCTCTATAATAACACATCTTACATTTTGTTATGGTTTTGAAAGAAGAAATCATAAAGTTATGGTTTTCATCAAACGTATGAATGGTGTTCTCATTTACTTCTTTCTATATAAATGCTCCTAAGCATTTGAGATAAGGGAAATGGACACAAACTAGAAAAACACAATTCCTCCATCATGAAATAGCTATGTTAGTATATATTTTTATTTTATTTTGTGTCTGAGAGTACAACGTAAAAGAGGTTTGTTAGTTCTGTTCTGAGTGATGAGGAATAGTCGAAGTATAGTTGTATCCTAGAATTCTGATTGCGTAAACACCGTCAAACTACGGACAATTAAAGAACTAAGAAAAGAGTGTCGCACCTCTACATAAAATCATTCTTTGTTCATCATATCTTGGTATCAAGTATTGTATATTTTATTTCTGTTTTTTCTTTATATAAATAAATTACTCAGTTTGTCATATCGTAGAAATCATGGTCATATATTCCCTTCATTCGAGATGCTCGTAGCACTTTTCAGCCCTTGCTTGAGCTTAACATGCATCAAATAAACAAGGCTTTTACTATGAACAGAAGAAAAAGACTAATACTAAGATAGCCATACAAGACCAAAGTACATATAATGCTCATCACCTTTTCCATGGCTTCAACATACTGCTCCACAAATTTTCCAACATTTTCAGCCAGAGATTACGTTAAAGGATGAGATTCAGCACCAGGAGCATCAGGAATGACAGACCCATAACCTTGATATAGTAATGCAGTGAAAACATCAGAGACAGATATGGAAAATTCATGGCCCAGTTTTCAAGTCGGTAGCCATAATTCTAGCAAGTCTTCTTACTATTTCTAAGAAAATTTAATACTAATGCTATATCAGTAACCTCATATGCTTGATATTTTTCTGCTTAGGAAATTGTGACGACACTTTCAAGCCAAATGCATCATTATATAATCCTAAACTAGGATTTCTTTTAAAAAATGAAAAAAATGATATCACATAATCACAAGCTAACATTCTACAACAGATTCATGTCCCACGGTTCAAATATCTTCGACTTGCACACTAACTAGCTGGTTTCGGTAAAGAATACAACACATCCCACTAATAAGAAAACACAATATTTAATTCGGAAAGTAATAACCAGTGTTTTGAAACTCGATCCGCACCCGCGGTTGAACCGGTAAATCTGATGATCCAGAAAAAATCGGTTTGGATTTTCTGAAAAACCCGCAAAAACCATAAAAACCCATTAAAACCCAAAACCCGATACCGGTTGAACCACTGATTTAACCAACAGATAAGTTTTACTTATTTTTTTAGTATTTAATTATGTTTTAGATTATGTTTTATATTCTAAATTTCCAATTAAAAAGTTAAGTTTTCACCTTTCAGTTTTGTATTTGTGATTTTTTTAATTTTGATAAAGATTTCACTATGACACCTGAAGAAAACGAAGTGAACAATGGTAGAAAAATCAAAATTATGTGATTTGGTGTTAGTTTATTTTTGTTATCGATAATTTATTACCCTAACATTTTGTTTTTGGTTTATTTTGAATTTAAACTTTAATTTATTATTTACATTCAATATTAAAATATTTATGAGCTTTATGTCTTGATTGTTATAATAAAATTAAATAGTCTAAACTATTTTTGATATTTTGTATGTCAATGAAAATAAATTATCTTTTAACATATTTTCATCAAATATTTTTGAACAATTTACTAAGACCATAAAATAAATATTAAAGTCATTTAAGAATAAAACATAGGAATCCGACGCGTATCGCCGGCAAACCACTAGTAACATTATAAAACATAAATATCACCAATTAAATAAATTTAGATATTAGTGGATGTCCCTTATTATTGGTTATCAATCAAACTATCAGTTGAATAAGTTCATCTAAAGAACAAGTCCCTAAATAAAGAAAAAGAGTATTATAGTTAAAAAAAAAAAAAAAGAGTATTATAGTATTTGAATTTTACTGTACTTTTAAAAAGAAATCGAAAGTTAAAACTAGATGGCATTTAATTTGTGAAACTTTTCTTCTCGTCTCGGTATCAGTGCCATGGCGATCTAGTGCGATTCCGACCTCCTCTACGGAACCACGCCGGTGGTTGGCCTCACGCCAATCTCCGAGAATTCCCCCCCCCCTCCTTCATCTTCTGTGATTTGTTCTCTCTCAAATTATGGCTTCCTCATCGTCTTCACTCCATACGGACCCCACGCCCGTTCCTCCGGTTCCGCCAGATAAAGAGTGTTCCCATCCCCCGCCATCTCCGATTTCCGTTTCACCACTCCAACTCGATATCCAACTTCAGAAGTCCTCGATTCCACCATCCATTCCTTCTGCTGCGGCTCCCTCAATGCCGAGCGATTCAAATCCTCTTTGAGGAATCTCAGAAAAATCTCAGCTCCATCGTTTCTCGAGGATGGTACTCCGGTTGTTCAAGCGCCGGAATCAGTCCTTCTTAGTACTTCTCAGATGTGGAAAGACCACCTCGTCGTACATTTCCATGGTAACATCCCTCCAGCGAAGAAAATTTTTCAAGATTTAAATCCTATATGGGGAAAGCTTGGAAACATCACTATTAGAATAATATCAGACACGTCGTGTCTAATATTTATTCCATCAGTTCCAGTCAGAGAATGGGTACTACAAGTCGGCTACTGGCAAGCCGCTAACTGTGCGTGTTCAGTCTTTCCGTGGTCTGCAGATGGAAATCTCGCTCCAACAGAACTCAAGACAGCTCCTACTTGGGCTGTGTTGAAGAATGTTCCCCCACAACTCTACTCGCTTGATGGGATTAGTGTAGTGGCAAGTGGTATAGGGGAGCCTTTGCATACTGAGAAGTCCCGATTGGACCCATACCACTTCGGTGATACCAAGGTCAAAGTTGAGATCAGCCTTGATGTTATGCCACCGAAGTTGGTAGAAGTGCAGTTCGTATACAAGTGGAATATCCCAGATTGCCTCCCAAGTGTTGTAATTGCGGCAAATTTGGCCACTTCCTCAATCGGTGCCCAATGCCTCTAATGAAGAAGAGGAGCCAGCCTGCAGTTAAATCAGCGAGGGTATATGTTGCTAAGGTCTCAACAAATCTATCTCTAGAAAATTCAGAAGCAAGCGGTAATACAGACAACTCGGCGGAGGTGAAGATTATTTCTCAGGGACCTAATAAAAAGACAACCAGACGTGCCAGATCAAGATCTAGAGCAAGAAGTTTTAGCTCACCCCCAGCTTCTGAAGCAGTAAAGGAACCAGAAAGCGTACCGGAAATGGCAGGCTCCTTACATGTAGTAGAGCAGGAGGTGATAAACGATCTATCTGAAGAAGTAAAGGAACAAGCTCACTCAACCAGAAAGGCAGAATCGTCACAAGTAATTGAGAAGGCTGTGAAAGATGTTCAGTATGCTGAAGGTAAGGATACATTACTCTTATCTGAAGTGGCTGTATATATGCAAGCGGTCGATCATGAGGTGAAATCGGATCAGGTGAAAAAAGTTGTTTCTCACCAGGGAGAGTCGACCATCTCTGAGCAAATAGAAGGGGTAATCGTTAGTGACGAGAGAACAAAGAAATCAGAGGAGAGCAAATTCGTGAACAATCGCATAGATCATATCCCTCCTGTTAGCGCTGATGAGGAGGAGTCTCGCTGGATTAAGAAAACATCAAAACGAGACAGAAGAGCACAAAAACAAGGAGCTCTCTGGAACTCGTTTTCATCAGCTAAGAAATCTCTTTTGGGTTCAAATTTACGACACCAGGGTTATTCCTTGGGTCGTAAGTTTTAATCATCTCTAGAAGCGTGGTCTTCCCCTTCAATTTTGCTGTAATTATGAAGGTTTTTTCTTGGAATATTAGAGGAATTAGTAGTTCGGAGCGGCAAGTAGTAGTTAGGAGATGGTTACGTACTAATAAACCTAGAATTGGAGCTATTTTGGAAACTCGTGTCAAAAGAGAAAACGCGGCGGCAGTGGTTCAAGCAGTTGCCCCAGGATGGAGATTTGATAATAACTATTATTCACAAGAAGGAGGACGTATTTGGTTATTGTGGGATCCAGAGGTCTCTGTGATTGTTTATAAAAAGACAGAACAGTGTATGGTGTGTGGAGTTTTGGATCCAGTTAATAATATCGCCTTCTCAGTCATTTTTGTCTATGCCTTTAATCAGGAAATTCAGAGAAGGAGTCTATGGGATGATATGGTACAGATTTCAACGATGCCCTTAGTCAAAGGCCGGCCGCTCCTAGTTCTTGGAGACTTTAATCAAATATTGTCTTCACACGAACATTTCTCTGTCAGCCCTTACACATTACCGGTTCGAGGAATGGAACACTTCCGAGATTGTCTAACAGAGTGTGAGCTGGAAGATTTGGAAATCCGTGGGGTTCTATTTACGTGGTCGAATGAGAGGTTGGAGGACCCTATTCTTAGAAAACTAGATAGAGCTTTTGGAAATGAAGTGTGGAGAGAAACATTCCCTCAAGCTTTTGCTACTTTCGAACCTCCCGGAGACTCAGATCATGCCCCCTGCATTGTAAATTTCGGTGACGATGAAGTTATTAGGAAGGTCAGCTTCAAATACTTCTCGTTCCTCTCCATGCATCCTCGATTCAAAGAGATCATTACAGAAGCTTGGGCAAAGGAAATTCCAGTGGGGTCTAAAATGTTTTCTTTAGGACAAAAGTTGAATAATGTTAAGGTGGCATGTAAGAAGCTGAATAAAGAAGGTTTTGGCAATATTCAGCAAAGGGCAAGAGAGGCTATGGTTAAACTTCAGGAAGTTCAGGCTGCACTCCTCACTCAACCTTCAGATTCTTTGTTCAGAGAAGAGTTTATAGCAAGGAAAAACTGGAATTTTTTCGCAAAGGCTGAAGGGATATTCTTTAAACGAAAGTCAAGGATTCGGTGGTTGACTAAGGGAGATGTGAATACTACCTTCTATCACAAGTCAGTTCTGGCCCATCAATCAAGAAATGCGATTAGATATCTTCTAGACGCTCAAGGGAATCGAGTTCACGATAGACGAGACATTAAAGAGGTTGCAGTGCATTTTTTTGAGAAGCTCCTCGGTTCTGAAAACCTTGAGGTAACACCCTTATCTGTTGAAGAGCTCAGAACTATCATTCCATATAGATGCAACGCTGCAGTGTCTGAGTTGCTAACAGAGATTCCAAGGGATGAGGAAATTACAAATATTGTATTCAGTCTACTGAAGAACAAAGCTCCCGGCCCTGATGGGTTTCCGGTTGAATTCTTTTGGGAAGCTTGGGATATAGTGGGTCAAGCTACTATAGAAGCAGTAAAAGAATTTTTCACAGGAGGGCGCATGTTGAAGAAGTTCAATGCAACTGCTATTTGTTTGATTCCCAAGGTCATTGGAGCTGAGTCCTTGTCTTCTTTCAGACCAATCTCACTATGTTCTACAGTTTATAAAGTGATAGCGCGCATTCTAAAGAACAGGCTACAGTCTATTATTCCTGAAGCAGTGCAATTAAATCAAGTAGGATTTGTGAAGGGACGGCTACTGTGCGAGAATGTATTGCTTGCAGCTGAATTAGTGACTGACTTCCACAAAATTCGGACAACCTCGAGAGGATGTTTGAAGGTTGATCTTACTAAGGCCTATGACAATGTTCATTGGGGTTTTCTGGACAATATTCTTCAAGCAATGAATTTCCCTTATCAGTTCTGTGAGTGGATTAAAGAGTGTGTAAACACTACTTCTTTCTCTGTGTTTGTCAATGGTGAGTTGTCAGGTTACTTCCAGGGAAGAAAAGGGTTGAGGCAAGGAGACCCAATATCCTATTTATTATTTGTGCTAGTAATGGATGTGCTATCAAGGAAACTGGACCAGGGAGCTATTAATCAGGTCTTTCATCTTCATCCAGACTGTCATGCTCCGTTAGTAACACATTTAAGCTTCGCAGATGATATATTAGTTTTCTTTGACGGTTCCGAACAGTCTCTGCGTGGTATTTTGGATATTATGGAAGATTTCAGATTGATCTCAGGTTTGAGTATGAATAAGGAGAAAACAGAAGTGATGATCGATGGTGGAAATCAAGATCAATGTGCTCAGTTAGCAATAGCAGTGGGAGTTACTCAGGGAGCATTACCAGTTAGATACTTGGGGGTTCCATTAACATCAAGAAAGATGCGCAGAACTGATTTTCAACCTTTGCTGGATAAGATTAATGCTCGATTCAGTTCATGGACGGTTAAACACTTGTCTTTTGCAGGGCGTTTGATTCTCATCCAGGCTGTGATCTACTCAACGGTTAATTTTTGGGCATCCATATTTATCTTACCAAAGGAATGTATTAATTGTATTGAAAGTATGTGCAATGGCTTTCTGTGGAAAGGAACTCCGTCATCAGCACGTGGAGCTCGAATCAGCTGGTCTTCGATATGTACTCCTAAAGAAAATGGTGGCTTAGGCTTGAGGCGCTTAGAAGATTGGAATAAAGTTCTTATGCTAAAACTCATTTGGTTAATCTTTGCAAAAGGAGGATCACTATGGGTATCTTGGGTGAGAGTTAATCTTATTGGGAGTTGCAATTTCTGGGAATTGCCGGATTCTTCTTCAGGAAGTTGGATTTGGAAATCAATTTGTAAACTAAGAGATACAGCTCGATCTATGATATATTGTGAAGTGAACTCGGGTATTACAGCAAGTTTTTGGTTAGATGATTGGGCAAACCTTGGTCCCCTCATTGAAATCATCGGTAGTGAGGGACCAAGAGTCACTGGGCTAGACCGAGAAGCTACGGTAGCTGATGCCCTGGTAAATGATAGATGGTGGCTTGATAATTCCAGAAGTAGAAATCCACTAATCTTGATGCTCAAGCAGTGTTTACCTGATCCTACACCGATTGCTAACTCTCAAGAAGATGATAAATATTTGTGGAGACTAGGACAAGCTGCTCCATCAAGTCGATTCTCAACAAAAGAGACATGGGAGTTTCTCAACCCTCAAGCTCCTCCGGTGGACTGGCATTCGCAGGTGTGGTTTCAGAACTCAATACCTAAACATACGTTTTTGACTTGGGTTACTGTCAGGCATAGGTTAACTACTAGAGAGCAAGAATGAGAGTATGGGGTATGGCCGTCCCAACTGAATGTGTGTTATGTGGAGTTGAGGATGAAACATCTCAGCATTTATTCTTTGATTGTCCTTATAGCCACTCGGTTTGGTCTTTCTTTATGTCAAAGCTTCATCTTTCTCCACCTATGACATTAGAGGAGTGTGTCAGATGGCTGAAAGACCTTTCCGCCAACCCTCATATCATCTTCATCACTCGGTTGCTCTTCCAAGCTTCAATCTACCTTATTTGGAAAGAGAGAAACTCAAGAATTCACAATAATACCTACCGTCCTCCAGAAGCTCTTATTAAGGAGATTCAAGATACAATCAAGCTTCGTTTGGATCCCCTCTCTCGTAAGAAGATACCATCAAGCAACCAGCCTTCTTCTTCTTGTCTAGGTACGTGGCTATCCTTCTTCTAAGGGGATTTATTGGTAAGGTTTATCTTCGTGTTTTTTATTTTGGATTAGCTATAGGGCTTTATTTCGGCAGCCCATTTGTAATATTTTGGAGGTGGGGCCTTGTTGGCTCAGAACATTCATCTCATTGTTGTAATCTTTTTATGAGTATGAATGAAAGTAGGTTTCGTTAAAAAAAAAAAAAAAAAAAAAAAATCGTTAAACGGTACGGTCCGTACTAACTAGAGAATCCTAATATATCTGCATTATGTGGCTGATACAAAGCGCATATGTAATTGACTGAATCTGAAAGTTAAAGTAGGTATAAACTGGAAACTGGAAGATAAAATTTTTCATTGAACTACTATTTTGGTAACTATCTTGAATTATTTAAACTCACCAGTATGTATAATTCAACGTCAACAATACAAAAATCTAGTTTATTTACAATGTGTATTTTTCTCCTAAACAGCTTGAACCTTGTGTGGGCTCAACTAATCTGAGAAGTAACAGTGAAGAAGAATGCTTCATCGCATGGTAAGCTTAAACCACCGGTTGGATGATCAAAACCAAACTCTTCTTCTGCTTTTCTCAGCAAAGCTTGGAACGACGGTTTCTTCAGATAATAAACCAGAACAAGAAATCTTTTCTTCTTCAGATGTTCTCCAACGTACACAGCCAAGAACCCTTTAGGCGTTGATTCGGTAGTAAAAGACCGGCGAATGATTTGCTTGGTGGCAAAAATCCTCCTCAAGAATGCCATTGAAAGTATTGGAAACAAAGAAAAAATTAAAGGCTTTGATTAATAGCTCAAGTTTAGATATATCTCGATCTTATTTTGATGAGAGAAGGTTTGAGTTTGGTTTGGTACCCAGAGGGAATGTGGGTCTATTATATAGAAAGGTTCTAGTAATAAAAACTTATATCATGATTCATGAGTAGTGTGTGACCTACAAGGACATGGTTTTGGCAAACAGATTAGTTAGAGCCTTTGGCTTTTAGGAAGCTGTAGTTAAATGATGTTGGGGTGTTGAGAAGTATTGTATGTCCTACATGGCTACGTGCATGTGGCTAAGAGCTACATCAGTTTTGTCTTCAGCTACTAAGAGCAACTCTAATAGTGTTACCCACCATTGGAGTCCTTAATACTAAAATTTGTTATGGAATTTTTAGAATTTTTTTTTAATTGAATCTTAAAAATTAAAAATTATAAAATTTGTAAAATATTTCTTACAAAAGTCACTACACATTATCAATCTTTAGATTCCAAGTAACATAAAAGATTAAAAGAGGGAGATGTGTAACTAAACAAACCTTGTTTTCTAGTGGTTTGTTAAGTGGCTAGCCATTGATAAAAAGATACAAAGAAGCTCATATAGCAATCAGGAGATGTTGAGTCATAGTTTGATGCTAGAATAAGTTCTTCATATATTCTAGAAACACACTAAATAAAACCACATACATATTCTAAGTTAGTGATTTACCATTGAAGCTGCAACTAGTCAGGTGCAGGCATGTATTCCAGCAGTTCTTGTAGCTGAGGCGACAAAGAAGAAAGTGGAAGCAACATCATGTGATTCCCTGTCCAAAGTACTGTGACAAGAACAAGACATCTTATCAGATACACATATCACCAAACAACGTTACTAAAGTGATAAGATTGGGACAAGAACAACGTATCTTGTAACATAAACAACGTTCATCAACAGCGTGATATGAACAAGACAACATCTCTCACAAATACAAAAGAAAAAAAAAGTCAAGTTACTACAATAATTGAGACAACAACGTTACTAAAATAATTGAGGACAAGAACAACGTATCTCAAACAAAGCAACCAACTTTACTGAGGACAATAGAACAGTACGACATATCACAGATACAAAAGCAATTGGCAGTCAACGTTATTGTAATATAACGAGGACAAGAACATATCTTACAGACACAAATCTGTCTCAAATACACACGCACACAAACTTTACTGCAATAATTGAGACAATATTAATATCATCTTGACATGAACTAGATAGACATCTCACAGATACAAAAACCCATCGACATCCTACAGACACAAATCTCAGTCGGCACACAAACAAAGCAACCAAATTTACTGCAATAGCTGATCAGGAAAATATTATCAACGTTACATGAACAAACAAGGCATCTCACACACGTACGCCTACAAAGCATTAATTGACGTTAATTACTGCAGTGCTTGACCAAACGTGACATGAACAAAAGACAAGCAACTTTTTACTGTTATTGTTGTTGTGATTCGACTGGAACAGTATGACGACTGTCTCCCAAGGTCAGCCCCTAAGTTTATCCTCAAGCTCATGAGGCCTTCCCTTAGCAACTCTATCTCCAAAATACTTGGGACCAATCTTCTCCCACAGAGTCTCAGGCTCTCTCGTAGGCTCATGTGTATCTCGAGGACGATTCTCACTTGTTAGCATCAGAATTCCCATCTCCTTCTTTGCAAAGAGCCTGCTAAACAGCTTTGCTAATCTCAACCCTTTTTTTGATTTTTTTACTGCACAAATCACAACGTAGCAGAAAGAGTAATCAAAACATCATCCACATTACAGATCCAGACTATCTTAGAGGCTATTTGTATCAGAATCCTAATCGAATTATCCATAGATGATCTCAACGGAATCAATTCGCAAACCATCAAAATGAATCCGCGAAAAAATCATATCCCCACAGATCTCTATGCAAAAACCAAAATAATCTTTAACAATTGAGAATGCGAAAGCCAAGATCCAGATCAGAAATGTGTACCTCTGAAGAAAATATTAAAAGAAAAGCTTCGGTGAGCTCCATGGCGTAGCGGGAGGAGAGGGGAGATGAGGCGTTGTTAGAGACTACACTGTCATGTCAACAAGGATCATCTCATTTTAATCCTTAGTTAAGGATGAGTCCGTAAGTTTTTTTTATTTTATATTATTATTATATTAGATTAAGCTAAGGATTATGTACTAAGAACTCTATATAATCCTCTATTGCACATGCTCTAATGCAAACTGCAAAGACAATGATATTATTTGAATTTTCAAATACTGCAGCAATATGCATGTTAAGTTACTTGGTTTTCTCTTTGTGATATTGACGTTTGAACGTTGTTTTCTAACGTTTTCCAAGTAATTAATGTGTGAGTGGTGAACTTATTAATTAGTGGGGGCAAAACATCGCTAACGTGAGGGGCGAAGCTAGAACTTCTTTTGACTGGGTGCAAAATAATTGAAAAAGTGGTTAAAGAGAGTTTTGAAATCGGATTCCTACCAAACTGTGGGTGCATCATTACCAAATCAACCACTTATCTTTTACTTGTTCAATGTAAACCATAAAAATTTAAAATACACTGGGTGCACTTGCACCCTTAGTCATTAACCTAGCTTCGCCCCTACGTGAACACGATCACATGCATCTTCTGTTCCGTTATGCTTTCTAGATCGTACGTATCCGGTCTAATTAAAGTCACGGTAGCCAAATATAGCAGGAGCCGACTTATGCTTGGGTTAATTCATATTTGATACCTTTTTAAAAAAGAAAT
Organism: Eruca vesicaria subsp. sativa; assembly: GCA_932364175.1. Lineage (NCBI taxonomy): Eukaryota > Viridiplantae > Streptophyta > Magnoliopsida > Brassicales > Brassicaceae > Eruca > Eruca vesicaria. The sequence continues at coordinate 47,359 of CAKOAT010205488.1, forward strand.
AAAATCTTATTAAATTATATTATGTTTTAAAAAAAAAATAATAAAAAATTAAAAATAATAATATTTACAAAAAAATAATTCTTTAAAAAAATATTTTAATATTATATCATATTTTTAAATAAAAAGATAAAAATAAATAAAAAACAGTAATAATCGCAAAACACAATTTTTTAAAAAAATATTTTAATATATCTTTAAAATAAAAACAAAATATTGTTACATTATATTATGCTTTTAAAATAAAAGATAAAAATAAATAAATAACAGTATAATTGATTAGTATTAATTTATTTGATTTAATGTTTAAGATTTTTCTAAAGGATTTATGATTTATGCAAGGGTTTATGGTTTAGGGTTTAATGTTTTAGTGTTAAAATATATTCTCTTAAGGAATATTTTTTTGTTTTTGTAAATATTATTTTTTTATTTTTTTTTGTATTTTTATTTTAAACACATAATATAACTTAGCAAGATTTTATTTCTTTTTTTAAAAAGATATCAAATATAAAATAACACTATCTTATTGGTTGGTGAACCTAAAAGTTCACCATAGGAGATGAACTCAAGAATTAAGACATATACAACACATACTTTCTCCTTTTTTTTTTTGCACCCTTTCTCAAGCAGTGCATTTTATAGCAATAACCCGTTATGTTCCGTCGGATATCTAATACTTCCTCCATTTTGCTATGCAAAATTTATCTCAGTTCTCAGATGTTCAAAACTAATAAAAAGTTTAAATGAATGTTAACTTTTATGCAAAAAATACATAACTAAAAATACATACATACCCTAGTATAAAGGATTGTAACACTAGTAAAAAAAACTGAAATAGCAACGACACAAAATCGTGGCTATAGAGGAATTTTCGTAGCTATTTGGAGATATTGCTACGAAAAGCAACGTTTATGTTTTCGTAGCTATACGATCGTAGCCATTTTCGTATCGTAGCAAAATCGTAGCAAATGGATACGACATTGCTACGAAAATAAACGTAGCAACTTGCTACG
>CAKOAT010205488.1:55809-72304 GCA_932364175.1 Eruca vesicaria subsp. sativa
CACGATCTTTGCTACGAAAAGGTCTCGTAGCTTATTTTGTTTTGTATTTTTTCACCGACACTTTTTTTTCCAGTGGGTTGCTACGAAATTGATACGTTTTTGGTCGTAGCAAGTTGCTACGATTCGTTTGGTAGCAAAATCGTAGCAAGTGATACCAACGATTTATTTTCGTAGCACGAACGTAGCAAATTTGCTACGAATTTGCTACGATTTGCTACGTTTTCATTTCCGTAGCTAAACGTAGCAAAATCGTAGCTGTTTTCTTTTTAGCTACGATATTACCGTAGCAACTTCGTTGCTATTTCAATTTTTTTTACTAGTGTAAACATTCAAAATACTCAAATATCTGAAAAAAGCAAAAACAAAAATCTAAAAATATCTTCCAAAGACAAAAAGGTATGCGTTATTTCGTTTTCACTAAAAAAGTCGGGCTAAAGTGTGTACGGTTTCTTTTTTTTAATGGACAACCGTCTCATCTTGAGACCCTTTGAGTTTCTCAGGGGCCAAAAAAGATTTAAAGTGGTACTTAGGCGAGTATCCTGATTTAACGATGACCCAATAAGAGTGAAAGAAGAGGATCACATGGCAAAAAAACCGGTAAACGACCTATTTCCACACCATAACTATCGTATAGTAAAATATTCACATAAACTTTGTACCTCGTCCCAATTGCACACAATTAAACTATATCAATATATTTTTCCGCAAAATGAAAGATCAAAACTCGTTTCTACACAGACGAAAAATTGAGCTAGGTTTTAATGGTTTATAACGGTAAGCGATATTAAATCCAATGGTTTCGATTAACATTGGTACAATCTGACCCAAACGAACCGATTATAACCCGACCCGAACCTCTATTAATCTTCCTCTAATTGATTTACCCTTTTTGAAACCCTAAAAACTAAAAACAAATCCGAAAACAAAGAATACTAAACCTATTTTAAACCACCATTTGTTGGTATTAGTTCATCCTTCAAACTTTAGGGGGAATCGGGTTTCAATCTTTCTTTTTGGGGAGAAATATGTTGATATAGATTAACTGTGTGCAATTAGGATGAGGTCCAAAGTTTGTGTGGATTTATTACTATATGATAGTTTTGATGGGGAAATAGGTCGTTTACCCACGAAAAGCAGAAGTAGAGTCGTGGAAGTTTGCAGGGCCGGCTTAGACTTTTGAAAGACCATGCAACAAAATTATAAAATAGGCCCTCCAGATATAAAACATGCTATTTATAAATTGTTATTACAACTAAAATACTAAACAACAATACTTAAAGAAAGTATCACAAAAATAAAATCTGTTTTTTTGCAGTCTGTCTTATAAATATAAATAGCAATAAAGCTCAAATTTTTTTTGTTATCCTTCTCTTGTTCTTCTTAGCTACCTCACAATATCCAATAAATTCATAGTTGGACATGTTTCTTGAATCTACAAAGATAAGAAAAAAAATAGCAATCTAAAACAAAACAAAAAATCATAAGAAATGGGTTTTTCGAGCTTTACTCGAGGCAAAATCATGAATAATAGTTTCAGAATCAATGTCTTCCAACATATTTTTTCAATACATGAAATAGCTAAACCGTTCAATCTTTCTTGAGACATTTAAGATCATAAATATTTTTTTAGTAATTTTAATTTTGAAAAACTTCTTTCTGCTGAAGCTACAGTCACAAGTATAGTTAAAAGAATGTGATAAGCAATTGAAACATTTTGATAACAACCCTCACTTTCAAAAAACTCATTAACTTCACTAGGTTCCAGAGGCACAGCAGGTAAAGTAGTTTGCAAGATTCTCAATTCAGAATAATAATCATCTAAATCAACATCTGAAGAATTACCATGAGTAAAAGCTTTGTGAAAGTTAGTTCACTGTTCTCGTAGTTCACTTTTACCTAATGCCTTTAATTTTCTCAAATCAAATAAGAACCCAAAAACACTTTTAAAATTCATCATTTGATCAAATCTGTTCTTGGCTGAACTTATTGCCATGTCCACCACAGCAAGAAAGTAATTAACTCTAAAATCATCTTCACCAGTTAGTACTTCTTCACCTAATTGAGTTTCATCAAATTGTTTTTTCCTAAAGATACGACGCTTATCTGGGAAAATAGGATCAACATCCATATCATGAGCAATAGTTTGAGCTATAGTCAAACTAGAGGCAAACTCTTCATGTCTATACTTCTCCAAAAACAGAACTACACCTTCTAATTGCTTCAAAGCATTATCAATGAACACATATTTAGCTTGTAAGTTTTTACTCACAGAATTAATAGCAAACCAAATTTCATACCAAATGACCATGCCAAATAAGAATTCAAAATTATCAAATGACATTATTAAACTTTCAGCATCACTTTTTGTCATAGCATTATCACATGATTCATATAATTCTAATAAAGCTGACCTTACTTGTGGAGCTTGAAATCTGATTGCTTTGACAATTTTTGATTCAACTTTCTCAACGAGTATTGCATAAAGATTTCACTGTAAATAAAGGAATATGGTCAAGTAAAATCTTCCATCTCTTTGTAGAACCAGAAAACAAGGTATATATGCACTGCAAATTTCCTAAAAATGAATAAGCTTTTAGACACGAATGAGCCATATCACTAACCACAAGATTAAGACTAAGACAAGCACATGGCATATACAATGCTTTTGGATTTATATCAAGAAATCGTTTCTGAACACCTTGATGTTTTCCTCTCATATTAGAACCATTATCATAACCTTGACCTCTCACATCACCAACAACAAGAGTAAGAGACTTAAGAGCATCTAACAATTATTAGAAGAGTCCTAATCCGAATGTGTCATCTACCTTAAGAAACTCTAAATACTCTTCCACTCTTACTTTTTTTGTTTGACAGATTTACACATCGAATTATTAGGGTCATTTGCTCTTGATGGCTCACATCCGGTGTACAATCAAGAATGACAGAAAAATATTTTGCCTCTTTAATGACGTTTACAATGGAAACTTGAACATTATGAGCTATAGGAGAGATAAACTCATTATAAATATTATGACCAAGATAGTGATGATGGATTTCTTGACTTTGACTGTGCCTAATACGATCTTCAATTACCAAGTTAAATGCTGCAATCATCTCAATAGAGCCTAAGAAATTACCATTGTTATCTTGGTAAAGTTTCTCATTTTTTCCTCTAAAAGCCAAATTTCTCTTAGCAAGAAATTTCACAACTGAAATGATTCTAATTAAAACAAGTCTCCAACGCTCTTTTTCCTTTGCTATTTCCTTTTGTAGTTCTTTATCGATCATCAAATTTTTTCTCTAATCTAACTTTCAATTCATTCAAAGTTTTCATGTTAGTCAAATGATCTACACTTCTTTCATGATGTTTAAGCCTCTCACTAAGATGCTTCCAATCTCTTAATCCATCATTATCTAATGAACTTAAGCAAACACCAGATTTAAACAGCTTGCAACAAAAACAGTAACATATGTCCTCATGTTTTGAATAAACCAGCCAATTTCTATCACTAATTTCCCCATTACTCAATTTCCTAGAATAATAAGCATTTGAAAAACGTCTAGAGCTCTTATCTAAAGGAAACACAAGATTTAATTATCTTTTAAACCCTTTTTCAACCAACAAATCTTTCATTTTATTATCAAGGTTAGTCCAATACCTAGGATCATATATATCAATGAATGAGCTTTTTTGTTCATGAACTTCAACAATAGATTCATCTAACACGTTATCATGCTCATTCAAATGGCTAATAACATCATCACTATCATCAAAATGATCTTTTGATTCAACACTATTATCTTTACTAGCAGGTTCATGATTTTCATTAGCATTTTTTATCACAAATTTATCCATAGAACCTCTCTGAGATTTTATAAATAATTCTGCTACCTTTGTTTTTTTTTTTTTTTGACATCTTGAAACACCAGCCATGATTTAAGTAAATTATCAAACAAACAGAAAAAGATAACCTTATGATTTCCAAAGAAAAAGGTAAACCTGAAATTTGAAAAGAAAAAACTCTAAAAATTTAGTTAGACCATTCACTAAATTATACATATAAACATTTGATTGGAAAAAACATAGGGAGACAAAGTATAAACTGTATCATAAACAAAAATAAATTTTCTGAGATATTTTTCAAGTGAATTTTTTTTTCACAAAACATATGATGGATCATGAATTACTAATCTAAAAACAAAATCATACCAGAGAGACTAGTGATTGAAGACTTTGATGTAAAAAGGTTCTGAGAATCTGAGATGTATGAGAGCGAATATGGAGATGAAAGGTTTTGATGTTTTTTTAGAACAAGTTAACAAAAAAAAAAAACACAAAGAAATCCTAGATCAATAATCTGTCGATATTTTTTTGTACTTAACTATTTTTTTTTGTGGGCTTTGTATCTTTTAGTCTTATGGGCCCCGTGGCCATATATATATTTTTCTCAAACCCACGTCACACAACAAACCATTCATAGAAAAATCTGTAACACTTGGAAAATATATGAGAATTTGGCAAAAAAAAAACACAAACTTTGCACGGATTGCCAAAAGAAACTTGTACTCGAGCCTGGCTAAAAGAAACCTATACTTTTGGTGACCTTGTTAGTTTATCAAGAAACTTACGATTGACTCCCCATTTAAACACACCGTTAACGAGTAGTTAAAACCGTGTTAAGTCATTAAATGTTGGTGTTACCTAAAACGACGTCGTTTTCAAATAAGATGAAACGATGTCGTTTTACGTAATTTGAAAATAAAAGATGTAGACCCTTGTATTCCAACTCGGGTTGGTTGAATCAAATGCTAGGTATTTGTCACTGGGCTAGTGGCGCTTTCAATAGATTTACTAACACATTTTGTTTTATTTAGTAGTGATTGAATATAAAAACTCTCTAAAAGGTTAAAAGATCTTTAAAATTGCAAAAAATTGAAAAATAAAGAAATTATTTTAAAAATTAATTTTGAAGTTAAAATTCAAAAATAAAATTTTTTTTTCTTAAAATAAAAAATCTTCCAAAATTTTCAGCTTTTGTTTTTAAATTCCAAAAAATTAAAAATTCAAAGAAAATACAAAAAAAAAAAAATCAATTTTTTAGCAATCGTTTTTTTATAATGAAAATTTTGATTTTTCTTTGGATTTTTTTTATAAAAAGAAAGTATCAGCTAAAATTAAAACAATACTTATTTAAAGCATTTTAATTTATTTTAATATGTAGATATATTTTATGTGTGTATAATTAATTTCAATTTTTTAGCAATCGTTTTTTTATAATGAAAATTTTGATTTTTCTTTGAATTTTTAAAATTTTTGGAATTAAAAAAATGAATTTTTTTTGCAAGATTTTTGATTTTATATTTTTTGAAGAAAAATTAAATTTTATTTTAGTTTTAATTTCAAAATTAAATTTAGAAAAAATCTTTATTTTTTAAGTTTTTGAAATTTAAAAATCTTTTTAAGTTTTTACAAAAAAAAATTATATTTAATTAGTACCAAATAAAAGTATATGTTTTATTAAGAACTTAGGATGTTATATGTTAAAAGGAATTATGTTTGTCAATGTATTGTAAAGTCCACTAGCTCAGTGGCAAACTCCCTCCCATTAACTACGATTTCATGGGTTCGAGTTGCGAGAGAAGCATATTTTTTTAATAAGAAAGCTACCTAAAAAACGACGTCGTTTTATTACTTGATGTCAAGATTAACGTCGACTTAATGTCGTCTAAATTATCTGTTAACTGGGTTAACGGTGTGTTAAAATGGTAAGTCAACCGTAAGTTTCTTAATAAACAAACAAAGTCAAGAAAAGTACAGGTTTCTTTTGGCCAGTCAATATGTTCAGGTTTCTTTTGTCAATTTGTGCAAAGTTCATGTTTTTTTCTGCCGAATTCCCGAAAATATAAGGTTAACTAATTTTTTTTTTGGGTCCCTTCCTCGTGCCCCCCCCCCTTAGAGCTGGCCATGACCCTCAGACTAAATAGATTGTCAAATAGAAGTCCAAAAGATAATTCATTTACAGAGCTTAGTACAACAAGTGTCATGCACATTTACTGACCCATATAAATAGAGTGACTTCATATAAATAGAGCGATTAAGTCCCAATACCAGCTGTAAATACTCCAATAAAAATTGATGTTCTAGAAGAACAATATCAAACTGCTAATCACGCTGGAAGCATGGTAGACATATTAGTTCCAAAGATAAAAGTCCTCGTAAATAAAAAGGAGCATAAATTAATAATGACAAAGAGGAAGTATAGTTCTTGAGTGATCTCCAGAAGAGACATTAAATATGACTGAAAGAAATTCAGGTACCTGAGATATTGAAGAGATCTCAATAAAATTACGTCATGTATAAAATAAAATGAACTGATAAGCAAATCGACGTCAATATTTAACCATGCAAAGTAGCAATTGATATGATAAACGAGAAAGTGGACTATGAAATAAAGACTAATAAAAAGTGTAAAAAAAGAAATGATTGACCAAATCAAAAAGAAATAATAGACAAATATAGAAAGTTTTATGAAAGAGATAGCTATTTTGGACGAGTAGTCCATACACAAAATAGTGTAAAACAAGTGGGATAGAAAAGTTAAACCAAATAAAAATAAAATATGAAATTGATTATAAAAATACGTAATCACATGTTGTAGATGCAACTATTTTTAAGTTTTTTTTTAGTCTGGCAATAAAGGAAAAACTTGAATAATATGACACACTAGAAATGATAATGTCTGAAAGAAAAAAAAAAACTATGAAGGATTGATGATATCAAATCACGTTTCCGGGAACTCTAGCTATACATTGAAATATGTTTATGGAATATATAAAATATGAGAAATTAATCAATACACAATTTGTATCGATTCAAAGATTATAGATCAATAGAATAATTGATTTGAATATAATCAAAACTCCTCAAGAGTTATAGAAACTTGTATTGTGGAATAAATATGTTTATATATTCCAAACTGAATATTAAAATACTCATATATGTTCGGTCTTGAAATACCATATTTAAAGTGATATTTGAGAAAAGTTACTAATTTTTTCCTTGGTAGAAAGATGTGATTTTATATGATTAGAAAAAGTCATAATAATAACTTTTATAATAAGAGCATTAATATCTCTTACGTATAGAACGAATGGTTATATGACTGTATGTAAAGATATTTGGCTTGAAATCCAAATCTATCAATAAATTGTTGTTTATGCCAAAAGAAGAATTATGAACTAAAAGTGTAAAGACATAAATATTATAACAAACTAAAAGAGTTAATTCTGTTTAAGCTCAATTCCCAAAAGATATATATTCGACTGGAATGCATATTTGAAGATATTGCTTATAGAGGAAGAAATGTGATAATTTGTGTGGTTGTACTATTTTTCCTTATCATGATAGATACCGAAAGATGATGTTATAGTTTCAAAATGAAAATCTATCACCCTTCTAAATCCTATGAGAACATGAGTTTTAGCAAGAATCAACATGAGTTATATCAAGACACATGTCCAGCAGAAGAATGGTGATTTCATGTTCTACAGGTTCGTTCAAATTACAATTTTGCTGACTTATTCACCAAGGCGCTAACCACTACTACTTTCAAGAAGTTAGTTTATCTTATCGGACTACGTCGTCTCAAAGATCTTGACGTATGTACATATGAAGGGAAGTCATTACGCAATGCACTCTTTTTCTCTTAACTATGAGTTTTCCATTAGGTTTCCTAGTAAGTTTTTAACGAGACAGCATCTACGACGTTTTAAAGCACTTTGTTATAATGAACATGAATGGAAATTGTTATGAATATTAAGTGATTTCCATTAAGGAAAATATTAGTTGTTCCCCACACCAAGTTAGACTTTATACCTAAATTATTGTAATCCTATATAAATGACTCATTACTCATCGAATAATACACACCAATTTCTCTCTTTTCTTCTTTACTTATAACAAAAGTAAAATTATACTTTGTATAAATGAAATTTTAATTATTTATAATTTTAAAAGTTTTACAAAATTGGTATCATAACATATTAAAACATGATGCACATATAATTTCATTGACTAATTTTATTTTGTATTCTCACGGTCGTTTTACGACTGACATTGGTATCATATAAACTAATACCACATTTATAAATAATTAGAATTATTTTCTAAAATATTATACCAATAATATATTAATAGATTACTTTATAGGATATTTAATATTATATAAATTTATTATTTAATGTTTTATAACGTTTTCCTTTATTACTAATAAATAATTTGAAATATTTAATGTGCTAATGTTTAAAAAATATTATGTTGTAAGTCACAGTAAATGAATAAAATACTTACAAATCTAATATTAAAAAATTATATTCCCTCTGTTTCAGTTTACATATCATTGGAAAGTAAAATTTTTGTTTTAAAATAAGTGCCGTTTTATAACTTCAATGCAAAATTTATTATATTTTATATGTTATTCTATTTTCTATTGGGGTTAAATTGTGCTTATAGGTGTATAGGTAATTGTATTTTTATCTAGAAAATATGTAAAAGTAAATGTTTTCTTAATCTGTGTGTACAAATCGTAAAGGACAACTAAAATGAAACGGAAAGAGTATTACATAGGAGGTTAGAATTTAACTCTTACTGATTTGAACTTATATTAGATTTTGAACTAATATATAATATTAAACTAAGTGTATTTAATTTTTAATAAGATAGATATACAAAACAATTTACTGAACTAAAATAATAAGAAATAGAAAGGTATCTTTGACTAAGGCTGGGCAAAAAAATCCGGATCCGAAAAAGTAGTATCGAATCTAAACCGAAACTGATTCAATATCCGAATGGTTTCAAAATTTTGGTATTTAAAAAACCGAAGCCATACCCGACCCAAACCGAAGTATTTTGGGTACCCGAATATATCCGAAAGAGATTTATATACCTATATATATTAATTATTTTTAGATTTAATGTATATAAAAAACATCCAATATATATAAAATACTTTGAAGTTGTTCAAAATACTTGTAAATAGTCAAACATACATGTCTAAAATTGCTAATGTACACTCAAAACATTAAATAACTTAAAAAAATTATTGATTCACAATCCAAATATTCAAATCAAACTAATTTATATGTTGATTTTAGGTATTTTGACTTATGTTATTCAATTATTTGTAATATATTATTTTGTTTATAGATTTTTAGAAATTTAAAGTCTATAATCAATTTTAAAATTTTAAAAATAATTTAATTGGGTTATCCGAACGCGAACCGAACACGTAAAGATCCGAACAGAATCCGAACCAAAATTTAGAAATATCCGAATGGGCTAAAATTTATGAACCCGAAAACCCGAAACCTGAATAGATCTGAACCGAACCCGAATGGGTACCCGAACGCCCACCCCTACTTTGACCTGTCATATGAAAAGAAAAAACCCTAATTTTGTTCTGGTCTCTCTCTTTGTCTTCAACCTCCCTCCAGCTGCTTTGCTTGTTCCTACCGTTCGGTGGCTTTTTAGCCCCGGTGTTGTGCTTTTTAAATCCTTTTCATGCTTTTTGCTTCTCTCAATTTATTTCTCTAGCTTTTTTATTTTTGATTTTGTCTTCTGAAAGATTTGTTCGGAATAGTGAATCTTGGCCTTGTTGAGTTGGTTTCTGTTTGTTGTTCATGGCCTCTCGATGGTGTTGGTGGGTTTGTGGATGGGCTGGGTTTGGTGCGTCTTCTCCTCGTGGTGTGCTTTATGCTTTCTCAGGCCTTGGATTTTTCTGTCCTCATTGATGGTGGGTGTAGTGCCTTTGGTTTTTGTGGTTTTAGGGTTGTGGTTTTTCGTATTGTGGTCTTCGTGGCACTGTGTATGGCGTTCTCATGCGTTGGTGGATTTGGGAATTGGCATGGTTTGGTCATTTATGGCACATCTGTAGCATGTGACATAATTGTGAGTTGGCATTGTTTTGGATTGGAAGTTTAACAGTCATTACCGGATTTGAACGTCGACGGTGTGCCCTTCTTATTTAGAGACACAATAAGTTATGCTCTGCAGCGTCAATTTGTTATTCGAATTGTGAAGATTATAAAAGACATACAACTAGCTTTGGTTTAATCCTCAAACTGTTTATCATCTTTCATGTTCTAAGCACCTTTTTTGTTTCAATTAAGATCTAGTCATGTGCCTTTTTTCTTTTGGAATTTAATCATTTACCAAAGCCCTTAATGGTGTGCGTGGAACTGTTTAGTTTCTTATCTATGATACCTTATAGTACGTCTGATTGTAGGCCAATTATTTGGAGTGAAATCAATTTTTAGTGTTAAAAAAAAAGGTAACTTTGACTTCCATTTTGGATTTTCAGATCTCTTCGTCGGGTTTACCATATGGTGAAGATATGATGATCCATAGACCATTTATTTAGATAATATACCAATAAGAAAGTTGAGTTTTAGACTTTTTTTTTTCAATTTCTTCATAAATTGTTAGAGACAATAAACTAACTGATAGCATCATCGTAGTCTGAGCCAGTTATCACAGTCTGGTTAGTGATATACATCTTGTATTGAAGATTTGTTGATCGAGATTGGCCAGATTCTTGAAATTTTTTGAAGTTTTCAATAACACGCAATTCTCCAATCGGAAAAGTTACATTGAACACGAAACATACGAGTTCTCTTGTATGAAGCATTGATTTTAGGACCTGAAAATTTAATTAACAGAATATTAGTCGAAATAGTCGACTACATTACAAGAATCTAAAACTTTAGTCGAGATAAAAAAAATAGCATCATCGTAGTCTGAGCCAGTTATCACAGTCTGGTTAGTGATAGACATCTTGCATTGAAGATTTGTTGATCGATACTGGCCAGATTCTTGAAAAAAATTGAAGTTTTCAATAACACGCAATTCTCCAATCGGCAAGTTACATTGAACATGAAACATACGAATTCTCTTGTATGAAGCATTGATTTTAGGACCCTGAAAATTTAATTAACAGAATATTAGTCGAAATAGTCGAAATAGTCGACTACATTACAAGAATCTAAAACTTTAGTTGAGATAGGAACTTACTAATTAACCTGCTAGGACCATTTCAAAGGATTCTTCAGTGTAGGATATGTTTTGCCTCCATGAGTGAATCGATTTAACTTGCCCTCGTCATCCTATCTTATAAGGTTTCACATCTTTAAGAAAATATAGATATTTGTTGGTTAACATGCTTTTTGTGGCTTTTGATGATAGAAAAGTTGATATAGAATACATTAGCTGGTGAATATATATATATTCCAACAAACCCTAGTGCACAATATAAATCTCAACCAACCTTGCAGTGTCTTTCACTAGTCAGTCGATGTGCGGCAACATGAAACTATCTTTTGGATAGGTTTTGTTGAGGTTGGTGAAGTCAATGCACACTCTCCATTTTATGTTCTCCTTTTTTACCACCACGGGGTTCTCGAGCCAATCGGGGTACTTTACTTATCTTATTGATCCGATCTTTAGGATTTTGTTGAATTCAGACTGCCTTGGCTCGTTCAAGTCTTAATTTCTGTAGTTTTTGATTCATGGGGTTGAACGTCGGCTCGACATTTAATTCATGGGAGGTAATTCCCGGCATGTCTTCTACTGACCATGCGAACATATCAGGTTACGTTTCAAAAACGTGAGGAGGTCGTTCCTTATTTTGGGGGTGAGATCATTTTTTATCCCAGCACATCTTTTGGAGAAGCATCGTCGAGGTTAACTAATCTGGTGAGTTTTCTCCCAGAGTCACAGGTCGAGAGGTCTTGTGATCTTGGAGCGGTTCTCTCTGTGATCCTATGTTGTGCCTTGGGTTGGTTTGGTTCTGGAGGTCAGGTATTTATTGGTGCGATCCTGATCAAGCTTAAACTCAATGTATTGAAGCCAATGTATGGGTCAGATATACCACTGATCATGGTGCAGCATAATGTACAGTTTCGACCTGGAATGATTTATGAGGGTTTGCTCGACAGAAGAGAAGAACTTTTGGTTTTACCGTGAAACATCTTGAACAAGAAGGATTCAACAATAATCTTGATCCACTTTCTTTCTGGTTGGAGCAACTACTTGTGCACGACCCAAAGCCCATAAGTAAAGCTCTAGTTACTCAGTTCAAGACTTCAAGTAGTGGGCCAGCAGGAGAAAAAAATAAGAAAACCCAAGAAGAAAACCCGCTTTTTGGTTTATTTTCCTTTATTTGTAATTAATGTTATGTAAACCAAGTTTTAATAAGATTAGGAGTAGTAAACCAATTTCAAAAAAGGATAGGATAGGATAGGACGTCCTAAACCAATCTGGTTTAGACTAGGGATTTAGGTTAGCAGTAAAGCACCTTTTTCACGTTCTTCAAAAAATCAATCGACATTTTTATAAAACTGTTTTTTGGTTCAAAACCAGATTGTTCATGAGACATTGTCTCATTTTTCGCTTAGGTGGACATGCTCTATATCACACAAAATGAAAAGTGATCTCGTGTGATACATCCTAGATACTAAGAAGGGTTATAATGTGTCTCAGAAGCAGCAAAATAATGTTAGAGCCTTCCAGAACTTGAAGGAGAAGACCATCCCCATCATCTAGCATCCACCCACACGACCTTCATGTGATTCAGGGAGAGACATCCATTCAAGGGATGTACCATTTATGAAATTGATTAGATACCAAGCTCGTGAGGACTTCTGGCTCCCCCCCCCCCCGAATTGTCTTGACTCTAGTCGGAAAGGTGATTTCACACATTTGTGGTAGGCTGAAGGCACGACTTTCATCTTCCACAGCTAGAGCATTCCGAGTACGACGTCGACGGGCGTGTAATGATCTATTACTGTGAACTCGATTACATATTGAACATTGCTAGCTTTCGCGATTAATAGGATCGAAACAACAAGGTGGATCGCGGATCCGCCAAAGCTGATAAACTGTGTCATTCCTAGTGTTATCGCAGAGTCGGGTACACCATGGTTCTGAAATTTTCGTACGAGAGGGAATCAATAGATCTTCCTATTGACATGAAGGAATTACTGAGATAAAATAAGATGACCATTGGTGCGAGCGTGACCATGAAGAGCTTGACCAATGGTCAACCATAAATAAGATGGTTGGTACAAGCGTGACCATAGATTGTTGCAAGTGTGACCATGAAGAGCTTGACCAATGGTCAACCATAATTAAGATGACCATTGGTACAAGCGTGACCATGAAGGGTCTGACCATATGGTCCACTTCAAATACAATGACCATTGGTGCAAAGTGTGACCATGACAGAAGGAGAGCGATGGTACAAGCTTGACCATATGGTCAACTCCAAATACGATGACCATGATGGAAAGTGACCATATGGGCAAATTCAAATTCTCTACTTCTGCTCTTCCCACGTGCATTTGACCGTTGTGTACCAACTTGTAGTATTTTAATTATTTTTATCTCAGGCATACTTGCCTATTTATTTGCTGTAATGGACAATGAGTTATTTTTAAGGAAAATATCTTCCTCACTCTCTTTTTCTAGATCTTGTTCATCTCTCTCTATTTTTTCTCCAGAATAATCTCATTAATCTCTCTTTAATTCTCACAAACCAACATGGTATCAGAGCTTAATGCTCTTGAGGCCTAAATCTTTTTACACTTGCGCAAAATCTCTGTTCTTAATTCTTCTACAATATTTCAGATATTAAGTTGTTCACACTAATGGATTTAGTAGAAAACTCAAACACAAGAATGGTGGTAATACCTGTTACCCTTAAGGGAGCAAATTACTTACATTGGGCTAGGCTTGCTAAAACAGCTCTTGGAGGCAGAGGTCTTTTGGAGATTGTTGAAGAAGGGAGGCCACAGAAGAAAACCATCCTAGGAGAGGATGGAAGTGAAATTGTTGTAGCTGATACTGGCGCCAAGAAGAAAGGTCAGGAGGACCAGTTGGTGTTGTTTATCCTTCAACACAGTCTTGATTCAACACTCCAGGAGGGTTACTCCTACTGTGAAAGCTCCAAGGAGTTGTGGGATACACTTCAAAAGGTGTATGGAAACAAGTCTAATATCAGTAGAGTGTTTGAAGTCAAGAGAGCTATCAATACTCTCAGTCAAGAGGACACTGACTTTGATAAACACTTTGGGAAGTTCAGATCCNAATATCAGTAGAGTGTTTGAAGTCAAGAGAGCTATCAATACTCTCAGTCAAGAGGACACTGACTTTGATAAACACTTTGGGAAGTTCAGATCCTTATGGGCTGAACTTGAAATGCTTAGACCAGCAACTATTGATCCTAATATGCTCAACCAGAGGAGAGAGCAGGATAAGGTCTTTGCTTTGCTCCAAACTCTCCATCTTAGCTATGGAGACCTAATCAAGCACATCATAAGGAATAAGGAGCTGCCATCTCTAGATGAAGTATGCTCAGAGATTCAGAAGGAACAGGGCTCAGTGGGTCTCTTTGGAGGAGGAAAGAAGGAGCTTGTACTCGCCAATCAAGCTGATGGAACAGCAAACAAAAGTTCTTACAATCCAGAAGACAAGAAGGTGTGGAACTTTGATCATTGCAAAAACAAGGGTCATGGCAAAGACAAATGTTGGATACTCCATCCCCATCTCAAGCCACAAAAGCGCAAGACTGGATACAATGAGGCCAAAGCACATTTCTCTGGTGAGACTAATGAATCCATGCGCCAGACTAGTGATGCTTGTGAGGGCAAGAGAGGAGCTTCCAGCAGTGGCTCAGCCCTAAGGAACACTCATGATGAGACCATCAGGAGGTCTGATATTGAGGCTCTCATCAAACTCCTTAAGGACAACTCTGGTAA
Organism: Eruca vesicaria subsp. sativa; assembly: GCA_932364175.1. Taxonomy (NCBI): domain Eukaryota; kingdom Viridiplantae; phylum Streptophyta; class Magnoliopsida; order Brassicales; family Brassicaceae; genus Eruca; species Eruca vesicaria. Next base: position 70,627 of record CAKOAT010205488.1, read on the forward strand.
CTCTTTTGGTAACTCTTTAAATGCTACTACCTGTGCTATAACTGAATCTAGTTTGTTAAAACCATTAGTTATAGACTCAGGAGCTAGCCACCACATGATCAGTGACTTAAAATTAATTAAAAACATTGTCCCTGCTGTAGGAAATGTTAAAATAGCAAATGGTGAAAGAGTTCCAATTAATGGTATAGGTGATCTTAGGCTATTTAATAAAGATTCAAAAGCTTTCTATATGCCTAGTTTTACCTCAAACCTGTTATCAGTTAAAAGAGCTACTAATGACTTAAACTGCAGTGTCACTTTCACTCCTAATGATGTCTACTTTCAGGATATTGAAACTAGTAAGTTGCTTGGCAAAGGTATGACCAAGGGAGACTTGTACGTGCTTAAAGACACCAAGCTCAGTTCTGATTTATCTCTAGCTTTAAATTATGTTTCTGATTTCCCTAAAGATGTATTGTGGCATGCTAGATTAGGACATCCTCATTCTAGAGCCTTGAACATCATGCTGCCTAGTATCTCCTTTAAAAGTAATTGTGAGGCTTGTATTTTGGGAAAACATTGCAAATCTGTTTTTTTCTAAATCAAGTACTATTTATGAAAATTGCTTTGATCTTATTCATACTGATGTGTGGACTGCCCCATGTTTATCCAGAGAGCATCACAAATATTTTGTGACCTTTATCGATGAAAAATCAAAATATACATGGATCACATTGCTGCAATCTAAAGATAGAGTCTTAGAAGCTTTCATAAATTTTCAAAATTATGTATCTAACCATTTCAATGTTAAGATAAAAATTTTGAGATCATATAATGGAGGAGAATACACCAGCAATGCATTTCAACAATACCTTGCCAAATATGGGATAATCCATCAAACTAGCTGTCCCTATACACCACAACAAAATGGTGTGGCTGAGAGGAATAATAGACATCTAATGGAGATGGCAAGGAGCATGATGTTTCATACCAGTATGCCTAGGCGATATTGGGGAGATGCAGTCCTTACAGCCTGCTACTTGATCAATAGAATACCTACCAGGATTCTTCAAGATCAATCTCCCTATCAGGTATTGAATAAAACTAAACCATCCATAGATCATACTCGTGTGTTTGGGTTTCTTTGTTTTGTTTTGGTACCAGGAGAACTCAGAGACAAGCTGGCGCACAGAAGCACAAAAGCAGTCTTTATTGGCTACTCTCCTTATCAAAAAGGCTACAAGTGCTTTGTTCCAGAGACTAGGAGAGTCTTAATATCAAGGGATGTGAATTTTGTAGAATCAAAAGGCTACTATGAGGGAGAAAACTGGGATGAGCTCAAAGATCTGCCCCAATCAGCCTCGGATAGGGCAAACAATCTGAGGAGAGTAATGGAGAGCTTGGGGGTCAATATACCGTCTGTGCCAAGTGAGGATCCAGTGTCTGAGAATATACCATCTACTGACGCTGATAGTGTTGAAATTCCTCATTCTGATCATGAGGGCAGTGGAAATGGTGATCAATCAAAAGAATCCAATGCACATGATCAAAATGAGAAGCAGTCTGAATCACATATTGAGCCTCAGGAGGAGGCGCCAGCTAGTGAAGAAACAAGTGAACCTGAGCAGCCACATGCCTTGAGAAGAAGTACAAGAATCAGGCAGCAAGCTAGTGAAGAAACAAGTGAACCTGAGCAGCC
>CAKOAT010205599.1:18321-46771 GCA_932364175.1 Eruca vesicaria subsp. sativa
AAACGATTCTCGAGTTTTATAAAACGATTCTCGAGTTTTATAAAACGATTCTCGAGTTTTATAAAACGATTCTCGAGTTTTATAAAACGATTCTCGAGTTTCATAAAACGATTCTCGAGTTTTATAAAACGATTCTTCGAGTTTTATAAAATGATTCTCGAGTTTTATAAAACGATTCTCGAGTTTTATAAAACGATCTTTGGAGTTTTATAAAACGTATTTTTATTTTTAATTTTGCGGAGACTTTTAGCCATTGATTCCGTCGTGACCGATTTTGACACCAACAAGAAGTCAGCTGTATCTTTAAATAAACCAGCCGGCAAATGAATGCTATTCTAGTAATTAATCTTTCGCTGAGTTTACTGTTACTCCACTTTATGACGGCTGATTAAATATAACTCAGCTGTAAAAACATCTCACAACTCGGCCGGTCGACGATCAATTTACCAGCCGCGATAGTTAACTAAGCCTTATGGTAACTAGAACTCAGTCGGATTTTCCAGGAACCAGCCTAAGGATGTATAAGTCAGTCGTAATATCTGACCGTAACTCAGCCGTTATCACATAAACCAGCCAGATTTTTTTAAGTCAGCCGTAACGATCGACTGAGTTATGTTCATAACTCAGCTTATTTCTCATAAGTCAGCTAGGTTAGTTAAGTCAGCCGCAACGCACCTATATCTCGGCCGTAACGTAGTTCGTATCGTATTGCGGCTGAGTTTTATGCCGCATTCTTACGTGGACCCGAACTTTTTGCTTACGTGGCATAAAAAAGTAATGGCATTCTTGTAAATATGTTTTTTCTCACAACGTGAAAAAAGGGCACGCTGGGTATTAAAACAAAAGGTAGTAATAAAAAAAAGTTTTGTATGATTGTGATAATAATTAATAAAATTCATATTAGTTGAGTTAACTTCCCTTTAAATCCCCTTTTAAATTTCAAAATATATAAAAAAACAAATCACTTTCGAAAATAATGATCAAAATCTAATTATAATCACATATTTAAAAACACTTTTATATTCTCATCGTTAATATTCAATATTTCAAATAGTTCAAAAAATTAACATCCGAGAATATATATGCTGACAATTTACTATATATTAACATATGACCTAAAGATTTTTATTTTTCATATATTAATGTTCTTATTTTACTTAAATGACTTACATATATAGTATAATATTAAATGTGTTATATTAACAACTTTACCTTGCATTTCATGAAACAAATTATGAAAACAGGGGGATACATTTTTGGAATCAGATTTTTTAAAAAGAACAACATTCTCCAATAGGAAGATGTTAGCTGGATTCATCAAACTCAGTTGCTGAAATTATGACATTATGTCAGCTGCAAAAGAAACAGCAGCTACGATCTTGAAGAATTTCAATCTTACTTATAATAAACATCATTGCATGTTATTAGAATAAAACCGCTATGCAATCTTGGAGTCAATAAAACTAAAAACTCATGAATCTTTAAAATACATTTCTTAACGGCCCACATCTCCTTTTTCGTTAAAGCACAATGAACTGAGTTCTCTTCTGGCTTCTTCTCAGAACTCGTCTTACTCACTTTGCGTATAGATAGAACTAATTTCAGTATATGTAATGACTGCTTTCCTCACTAAGCTCTCATCCAAAACCTGAAAGGTTAAGTTTTATGATCACAAAGTAGAAACCTGAGAACTGAAAGAACAGCTGGTACTTTTTGCCATACCAAGCCTTTCTTGATTTATACCCAAAACTCTTGGCTACCAAATTTTGACAGTGTCCTTTTCTGAGACATAACTTTCTGTTCAGTCCATCCAAGAGTACCCCTTCTCTCTATTGATCCAACCGAGAACAGGTTCTTGCAGCGTTCCAAAAACCTTTTCTTAAACCATTCCTGGAGTTTTTACAGCTTTAAAGATCAGAACACGATAAAAAAAACTAACCAACCTAAAAGCGCATAACTCTTTGTTTCCTTGACCTTACCTTGATAGTATGTACAAATTCCCTTGAAGTGAGATCTTCAGAGAAGATTGAGAAGAGAATGCCTTGAAAATAGCAGGGAGGAGGAAAGTAACAATACATGAACGATGCTCCACACTTTGTGACGAAAGCCTCTTAGTAGTATTACACAAATCCCAAAGCATACCAGCTGCAAAATTCTCCACCTTTGGAGCTGCTTGGTGACTTTAAAAGCAGCGTTCAGTATCAAGTTAAGGAGATGGCACGAAAGTGGAATTGGAAATGACTCAGACAAAGATCCAATGCAGTTTTCATCCATATCATTTGTACTCAAAGAGTCACGAATCAATATCTCTCCCCATTTAACGAAATCAGATTCTTCGTGTTGAAGCATTCCCATCCAAAAAAACCCAACTGATCTCAGTAAAAAAGGCACCAAGCTCACTCCCAATACAACCAATGCACTTGTATCCGTCACAACATGAAAGAACGATTGAACAATCTGATACAGTCAAAGACATGATGATAAAATAAGCTCAAAGAGATGTGAGTGTAGGCTTATTTATAGATTTTCTCAGCTAGAGGATCACGCACAGTGCTCTTCACCGCAATAAGCTCACCCATAACGTCTGCAACCAGAAAATCTATAATTAACAATTTTCTGGAGATGTCTTTGAGAAGCATTTTTATAGATACCTGGGAGCTGAGTGCTCGTGTTAGCTAGACCAATCAATTCGGCATGATCATGAAACCAGAATCCCTCTGCAGGAAGCTGAGAAACGGTTCGGTTATCTCCTCGAAAACGGTCGAATAAGAAAACCGGATCAGCAAGGATGAATCGGTTAAGCAAAATTTCTGGACACAACGACATACATCAAAACCGGAGATGGAAAACATCGAACCGGCATTCAGTCTTGACCAGAAGGTTGGAACACGATTAGCTCCGATGGAGGCTTGCATAATCTGCGCCTGTAAGAAAAAACATATAATGATGAAGAAATCATTAATCAAAGTTAGAATCTGGAAATCAAACAATTTACAAAAAACATATAACGATGAAGAAATCATTAATCAAAATCGGAATCTGGAAACAAAGCAATTTACAGATCTAGAAAATGGAATTCTTACATTGACATCGACCAGGAACATTTCCACCCACATCAGCTCACGGCCGCGTTTCACGTTCCTCCCGAAAACGGAGCAGGTGGGCCTCTATAGTGGAAGGACACCGACCAGACTTCAAGTCGGAGAAAAAGACTCTAGTGTTAGCCATTTGAGAGGATACTATGAGATGAGAGGGTTGAGAATGATTTTTAAGATATCATAGCATACCTATTTATACAGAAGAACTCGCTGACTGTGAGAAGAAATAGCGAATTCGTAGAAGAGATCGTGGGTGATGAGTTAATGATATGATCAATGAGCCAAACGTTAAGAAAACAAAAGACGCCATGAAAGCTTCAGAAGCTCTTTGCTCGATGGCGACAGAGAAATGGGATGATAACCCTAATCATCTTGAGCGAGTAACACGTAAATCAGAAAAGGCCGAATACTTTAAACAGGCCCAGACGAAATTAAGAGCCCATAACAAACCGTAAGAAAGAAAACGACAATGTTTTGCAAACTTCCATATATCAAAACCATAATCACCCTATTACTCTATTAGTGATATGGCACTATAAAATGATAGAAAAACATTCTTTATAATAATAGATAGATACTACATTACTACAGATTTTAAAAGTTGGCCCTTAGTGGGCCCACAGCTAAAGCCCTCTATAGATGATGATAACATGTATGTTTCAGACGAAAAAAAAAAGACATTTTGATTTCCATTCCCGACCATCCCCAGTCCAAGTTTTTATGGATTTAGCACCACCAATACCAAAAAAAACATTCGGCAATACATGCAGTTTGCATAAGAGAAATAAAAATGTTCTGTATATACTTACAAGAAGAAATATCAGTTGTGCTTTTTAACAAAAGTAGGTACATTTTTTCATGAATTAATTCGAGTCCAATTAACAAAAGATTGCAGTGAAAACAATAAAGCAAAATTTCAGAAAAAGAGTTAATGATCAGCTTGAAGAGTCTTTTGCAAGCAAATCGAAACAACCATCGGACCAGCCAAGTCCCCCAGCGCGCACCCTGCGTTAAATAAACAAATACACATCAAGCATTGTAATAAACAATAAAAATGTGAAACGTTCATCAAGTTGTCAACAGTTAAGCTTTACCGATCCATTGGCCCATGGAGGGACGTATGAGACAAGAGCAGATGCCAGATCCAATGGCAGCAAAAAGTAACGAAGCGCCACATCGTACTGTGATACCCACAACTTTGTTTCCAAGATCCTTGGCTTTCTCTGATATCACAACTTGTTCCCCTTCTCCTTCCTCCTCCTCCGGTTTAACATACCGGAACACACATCTGTAGATCTCTATACCTACTTGAACTGTCCACGATGCTGCAACTCCGAGGAAGTGTCCTGCGCCAATGACACAACATATATATATATATATATATATATATTATATATATATATGAACTAAGCCAATGCTGAGCTTAAAAAACTAAAAAAAATTGTTATTATTATTATACCTCTAAGAGTTGTCTGGCTGACTTTATAGATGTATAAATGTGTGGGCCACCCTCTCCCAGCTTTGCGTAAAGTTGACCGAGGTACATCTGCATATATATTTTATTAATCCACATGATCAGTTCATCGAGCTAAGAGTTTTGTTCTACTAACTTTTATTTTATCCATTAACATTATGTAATGACAAGGGCAAAGTAAATCAAGTAATAGAGGATGATGCTTACCCTTTAGTAGTTTCCATGCCATACGCTGTGAGACATAACTAATAGCCAGCCTTTCAAGAACTCTTCTCGTAGTTACAACTGTGGTCTGTATCATATATACAACCGAACTTAGCAGTTACAAATCATGAAGCAACCTTTGATGCATATCGTTCAAAGTTTCAGCCTCTCTATGCAACAAGAGAACAATCTTAAACACTAACCTCACGGGCAATCTGCTTGACTGATTTTTTAAGAGGAACAATCAAGTCTACGCGGCGTGGTGGTTCTTCCGCTACATTGTTGAGGAAATCATCGTCGTCCTCAGAAGCAGGTTTAGGCTCTAAAAGAGGCAGATAGAACATCAAAAGGGACCTCACTGTGGTCATTGCAAGCGCCCTGAACTCAAAGGCCGAGAAAAGCGGCTTTTGCTGGATATTGTAAACCTTAGAACTAGGAATGTATGTAGGAGGAGGAGCTTGAAGCTGCAAAGAATCTACAGACATTCTCCGTACAGCAGCAATGTAATCACCATCTATTCCAGCTGCTGCGGCGGCGGCATCACAGTACGCAACTCGTGGCTCAAAAGAACTGTTTTAACATTAACAGCTTTTGCATCAGGTTGAAGACTAATGTATTCTGTTACTCTTTCTGTTACACGGTTTACATTAACCTAAACCAATTCTAGTTACATGGTTTAGTGAAACCGGTTTACTCTTATTCTAATAATAGCTTTCTTATTCAACCGAGCAAAAACAAGCAACTCAGCTAGTGATTAACCCTAATAACACAATCTTTCACGATCCAATCAAAAAAAAAAAAAAAAAAAACAGAGCATCAATCAATACAAAGAGAAGAAGACAGTAACAATACCCGAAGAGAAACCTAGACGCGAAAGGAGCACTGGCGGCAGCAGAAACGGCGGCGGCGGAGGCGGGAGACAGAGACGATGAGTGGATACGGTGACTGTTATGAGATTTCTTAAGTAGATCTAAAACTATAGCTATTCCCGCCATTACCACAACGCTAAACGAATCTCCTAATCAGAAGAAGGAGAAGAAAGTGTAAATATTTGCGTGCTTGGGATTTAACTTTGTTGTAGATTTTCTCTTCCAGCTTCTTTCCGTTAAAATAAAATATTTCCTCGAGAAAAAAAAAAGTAAAGAACGACAAAAGTTCTGTTGATTTTTCCTTTTGATATTCCGTCGTTTTGATTTACTATCGGCTCATTAACGGCCCATTATATTATAACTAAACCGACCGTTGATAAATGCACATTTTTTTTAGTTTCATCTCTCTCTAACAAGAAGCTGCTTTTGCCAAACCCCTGAAACTTTGATAAAGAAAGATCATCCATGAGTACCCTATTTTCTTCAATTTTTTTGTTTTTTTTATCAACATGTTTCATTTCATTAGCTCACTAGACAAAACACATGAGTACAAAGAAGTCTATTAAGTCCCAAGCGAGATAATCTAGGCTTAAATAAAAAGAGAAGATCTTTGTTTTAAAAATTGGTTGTTACGCGCTAGACTAGAGAGTCTTCATCCGCCATAATTTATGTCAAATTGGTGTAAAATTGGTTGTTTACGCGCTAGACTAGACAGTCTTCACCTAGATAATAGCCCATTGTTTATGTGATCTAAGTGGTATAGGCGAGCCAAAAATTTGGATGTCTAATTTATGTCTATCTAATTTTGTCTGAACAACCGCCTAATCTACTTTTTTTTTATTTTCTATTTTTATTTTTAATAATATTTTTATCTATTTGTGTGATCTAATATTTAATAAATATAATTTATATTCATTATTTTGCTGAAAATGATATTAGATTAAATTTATATATTCTATTTATACGTTTTATACGGTTTTAAACATGAAAATATGTTAATTTATATATAACTAAAGATTAATCTATTTTATAACATTTCAAATAATTTAAAATTTTTGTCATGCATAATTCCTGAATAATCTTCGATTTTCTTTTTAGGCGCTAGACCAATCTTACCACCCGACTAGTGCTGAATGTGTTCTCGAACAAAGGATATACATAATAAACATATTTCTTTTTTAGTTGAGTCTAGGACCTCGTGGCAGACAAATAGAGTAACGGTTCATACTAGTAGATATCTATCGCATAGCCACGATAGTGCCACTACAAAACCATGGCTATAGTAAAAAGCCACGCCAACGCCACGTTCAAGCCACGAAAAAAAAGCCATGGTAAATACAAAAAATGGCCACAAAAGTGTCGCGAAGCTAAAACGTGGCTAGAATAGCCACGATTTAGCAACGAATATTTCGTGGCTGGCTTTTGTTTTCTTGTGCCGACATCAAAACAGTAATAAATGTACATAGCCACGGTTTTAACATGGCTATATCGTGGCTATAATTAACTTTTACAGTTCAAAGCAGAGAAATATTTGTTTGGCAGTGATATTTTTTCAAGTGCCACGGATTCAGAAGCAAACCGTGATTCAGAAGATGATTCAGAATAGAAAAAAAAAATCTATTCTCAGATTGTAAAATATGTTTTAAGGTTGAATGTATAAAGAAAATAAGTTGTGAGGATGAGAAATAATTTGTAATGTTGTAAAATATGTTGTAAGGATGAAAAATAATTTGTAAGGTTGTAAAATATATTGTAGATATGTTGTAAGAATGAAATAACTTGTAATGTTGTAAGATATGTTGTTGTTGTATGAGGAGAGGTTGATGGGTAAGAGTTTTGGGGTTATAGTTTATGGGTTAGAGGTTAGAGGTTTCGGGAAAGTGATTTCGACATAGTCACGATAATTTCGTGGTTAATTGGTGGCTATTATAAAACCATTACTACAACGCTAAACGAATCTCTTAATCACATGAAGGAGAAGAAAGTGTAAATCTGTGCGTGCTTGGGATTAACTTTGTTCTAGATTTTCCCTTCCAGCTTCTTTCGGTTAAAATAATATATTTCCTCGAGAAAAAAGTATATAGAACGACAAGAGTTCTGTTGACTTTTCCTTTTGATATTCCGTCGTTTTGATTTACTATCGGCTCATTAACGGCCCATTCATTATATTATAACTAAACAGACCCGCTGATAAATGCACATTTTTAGTGAGATTATTTGCCAATACACCCTAAACCACCTCTTAATTAGCGGTTTACACATGATGGGACTGATCATTTTGTAAGACGAAATTGCCCTTTCTTCTCTCTCCTTCCTGCATATGCATGTGGATGTGTCATTTTATTTTTCATTTTCGTTAAAAACACACACACTCTCTCTCTCATTCTTTCTTCTATTATGTTTGTTCTCTTCTCTTCTCTTTTTCTTTTTTCTCCATGTTATTAAGTGGATGTTGAAAGAAAATCTGTTATTTTTTTTAATTTTAATTTACTTTGTTTTTTTTTAAAATAAATTTAATTATTCAATATGATAGAGAAATTAAAACTTATAAAATACATATTTGTTAACAGCTACTATCTAACACCTCTTTCAACATCTACAATATTTATTAACAGCTAACATCTATGTTTCCATCTTTGATACATCCATTTGTTAACATCTAATATCTATGTTAACATCTAAAATATTTATTAACAGCTAACATCTACGTTACCATCTTTGGTACAACTATTTGTTAACATCTAATATCTTTGTTAACATCTACAATATTTATTAACAGCTAACATCTATGTTTCCATCTTTGATACATCCATTTGTTAACATCTAATATCTATGTTAACATCTAAAATATTTATTAACAGCTAACATCTACGTTACCATCTTTGGTACAACTATTTGTTAACATCTAATATCTTTGTTAACATCTACAATATTTATTAACAGCTAACAGTTTGGGTACATATATTCGTTAACATCTAACACTTCTGTTAACAAATATTATAGATGTTAACTATCGACAATAGTGATTATTTCCGGCGATTTTAAAGAGACGTCAATAAAGTTTCTTTTATTATGGGGTGCAATCAAACTAATCAATGCTTTGTTTAGTATGTCAGTTGATTTTTAACGTAAGAAAAAAATATCTAGAAGAAAAAATGTGGAAGTAAAGAAAGTATAATAAAAAATAAAGAGAGAGTGTGGCTGCAGAAGAAATAGACAATGTCAGCAGATTGCAAGAAGGGCATCAGTGTCCAACCAAATCCAAATTGTACAAAATTTTACACTTATATCAAATCATGGTTAAATAACTAATAAGAGGTCCAAATATGAGTATTACACTAAATCTCTCCTTTTTAGTTTATCTCTCTCTAACAAGAAGCTGCTTTTGCCAAACCCCTGAAACTTTGATAAAGAGAGATCATCCATGGGGATACCCTATTTTCTTCAGTTTTTTTTTTTGTTTTGTTTTTTTAATCAACATGTTTCATTTCATTAGCTCATTAGAAAAAACACATGAGTACAAAGAAGTCTATTAAGTCCCAAGCGAGATAATCTCAACTTAAATAAAAAGAGAAGATTTTGTTTTAAAAATTGGTTGTTTAGGCGCTAAGCGATCTTCATCCGCCATAATTTATGTCAAATTGGTGTAAAAAATGGATGTCTGATTTTAGTCCATCCGTGTCACCTAGATAATAACCCATTGTTTATCTGATCTAAGTGGTATAGGCGAGCCAAAAAATTAGATGTCTAATTTATGTCTATCTAGTCGTTTTGACGACCGCCTAATCTACTTTTATTTATTTATTTATTTTTATTTTTAATAATATTTTATCAATTTATGTGATCTAATATTTGATAAGTGTAATTTATATTCATAATTTTGATGAAAATTATATCAGATTAAATTTATATATTCTATTTATACGTTTTATACGGTTTTAAACATGAAAATATGTTAATTTATACATAATTAAAGATTAAACTATTTTATAACATTTCAAATAATGTAAGAATTTTTTCATGCATAATTTCTGAATAATCTCCAATTTTTTTTAGGCGCTAGATTCAATCTTACCACCTGACTAGCGCTGAATTTGTTCCCGAACAAAGGATTTACATAATAATTTTTTAGTTGAGTCTAGGACCTCGTGGAAGACAAATAGAGTAACGGTTCATGCATCTACCACTGACCTAGCGTTGTCGTCATCTCTGGTATGTTTTCTACCATGAGTCCACCTCTTCAACGCATTTAACACCTCCAATCAGACTTCAGTATGTACTTATGTGCCGATCCTTCATAGCTAATCGCCGAACACCATCATCATCTTCATTAATTACTATAGAGTATAAAGGATGAAGAACCAGATCATTCATTGACACATCCATTAACGGACCTCAATTCTACATAATCCAATCCCATCAACTTGATTCACATCCAAAGATCACTCTGCGCAAAGTCCAATATATTGACCATAAAGTGTGGAGCTATACATCTATTGGAAGGAAAACAAGCAGTCAGGGACAGAAGGGGGTCATCTGACTCTATAGATTTCTGTCAAGAAAAATATTACTTGCATTGTGGAATAAAGTTTTGGTAAAATGGTGTAAAATTGGTATACTGATCCCAATGATATATTGGAGAACATGACTTCACCCCCATGATTTTTTTTTTCAAAAACTCTATTATTGTAACATGCTTTTACTTTCGCCAAATCCAAAGATACTCAATAATTACTTAAACATTATTTTCATTTCTTTATTCTAATTGTTTCCTACTACTTATTTACAGCTGTCCAATATTTTTATTCACTAAAAACAATTGATCTGATTTTTATTTTACACATAAACATTTTTTCTTTCCTTCATTTTTATACTTTAATTTATTTTAAACTCATTTTGGATTACTTTTAAAAAAAAAAATTAAGAATATAACAATTTAATAAGTTAATATTTTGGATATATGTCAAACAAATATATTTGGATATATATATATATGTATATATACAACAAACCTATTAAATACTTATATTATTTTAATAAAGTTTTATAAAATATTAATATTTAATTAGTTTTAATTAATATTTTTTTTGTAATAAACAAAATTGCCCAGTCAAATTTTTGGCCGGCTCCACCACTGCAAGCAGAGATGATATTTTCTCTCTCTAAACGAACATATGAATTTATTTTCTTCAGGTTTACCTTAAATAGAATTCATTTTCTTCCTCTTAATCTCCGTTTCATGATTTTTCTTCTTCTAATTTTTGAAATTGATCTTTTTGTGTGTTTCGCTATTCTGAGCTTCCACTAAATCATATGTTTTGAGATTGACCAAAAAATCATATATCGTCTTTCTATTTTTTTCTTGTTTTCAGTTACTTTTAAATCGAAATGTAAGTAAATTACATAAAAACCATCATAAGTGATGATATTTACATTGAGAACCAGGTTTCAAACCCACCCACCCAGTAACCCACCGGATCTAAATGGGTAAAGTATCAAATCCTAAAATTAATCACGACTTTAAATCGCTTGCCTCATCTCATTAAATTCTAAAAAATATTCTCTCGAAAATATTTAAATCCAAGTCTTCTAGAGAATTTTGGTTGTGAAACTTGAAAGAACTAGATGAGAAAGAAAAAAAGAATGAAGAGAGGTAAATTTCTTCACTCATCTCGATTTTGTGTATTTCTCTTGTTTCGTGTATATAGTGTGAGAAATCAATTGTTTTTAACTATATGAAGGAACAGAAAAAATTGGCGAAGTTACGATGGAGCTAGAAGGAAGAAAACGAAGCATGTGATAGAGATAACTTCTCCTGAAAGTGAAATTGCAGAAGTAGATAATGAGATAAGCATACTTTCCTATTTCTATGGACCTTAGGATTAACTAACTTTCCTATTCTTTGTATGTTAATGTTGTATATAAACACACATTGGGTTAATGATAAGATACACGGTTCTATTCTACACACCTTGGGTTAATGAATAAGATACATGATTCTGGAAGTTGCTCATAGCCCTGAAGGGATCTTTCTTTCCCAACAAAAATATGCGTTGGACATTATTACGGAGTGTGGTCTCCTAGGTGCAAAGCCATCTCATGTTCCCACTGAGTTAAATCATAAACTTTTTGTATGTCAAATATTCACACAAATAACAAATCACTCATATTTTATTTATGATTCAATAGTACATAATATTTTAATTTATTATTTTTATAATTTTTACATCCACAAAGTTTTAGTATCTGGTTAGTAAATCTAATAGATGTGTAACACATATTTGTTAGCCGGATATATCAACAAAGTCTTAGTAACTGGTTAATAAATCTAATAGATGTGCAACACATGTTTGTTAGCAGGTTAAACTATTTTTTTTTCACTTACAGAACCATATTTTTGTGTTCACATAGGTGTTCGAAAAACTATATTTTAATTTGAATAAAAACATTTACCTAGTTTGACAACATATTAGATAGGAAATATAGTCAAGTTAGCCGTAAACATAACTTTTTAACTTATTACTTTTATAATGTTTGCATCCACAGAGTTTTATTATCTGGTTAATAAATGTAATAGATGTGTAACACATGTTTGTTAGCCGACTAAACTAGATGTGTAACCCGAGGAATTCCAAGATGTAAAAAAGATGAAAGAAAATGAAGTTCAAGAATTAGAATGCTTCATGAACTCATGGATAAATAACCAGATTAACTCATGATCTTCTTCACACTTCATGATCTTCTTCATTTTTTCTAGATTTAGTAGGAAAAAGAAAAATCAGAGAAAAAGATTGAAGGAAAAGAAAGAGATAATTTTAGTAAATCTAACCCAAATCATTTTATGATCTTTCCAAATCTAAACGAAATCTATATAATATCTTACCAAATCTACCAACAATCTTGTGTCAGAGAGAAGTAATAGTAGACTAAATCCGGGAAGGCGAATTGTAGGCCGGGCATCGTATTTTTCGTATTTTCGTCTTTCTTATACCTCCTCATACATTTGTCTACCACATCATTATTTACGGTATCGTAAAAGACCTGGAAGTTATCTACGGTATTTTTCTTGCTTAATAAGATTCCGAGTCTGATTGCTCATAAGATTCATGCTCATAAGATTCCGAGTCTAGAGAACATTTAGGAGAAACTGAGAACATTGTTCAGGAGGCTCTGGCATTACTTACAACGTCAGAGCTTGAGAATACCAAGACCTTTTCTGTAAAGAAGTACCTCTGGAAAGATGATCTCGAAATCAACAAGAGCTTCGACGCAAGAAGAGAAAATCAGAGACAATGGAAAAGTCTCATAAGAGAATGCAGAAGTTATGTTTGAATCAGGTCTAACATTTACTCCATCATGTTCAGATTTTCAGAGTTTCATTGAAGACATGCCCGTCTTTTGGCATGTGCCAGATGAGCATTTGCACAGGGTCCACAAGATTTTGACAAAATTTTAGTTAGTGTTTAGGGCCTTTTTTTGAAAATTTTGGGGCTCTTTTTTTTTACAAATTCCTTTTAGTATCTATGGTAAATATAGATTTTGCACAGAGCCCACACTGATTATGAGATGGGCCTGAATGAAGATATAGACCAAATTTTTTTAAGATACGCAAAATCTAATACACCATGACCAAATCTGTGTATGGTGTCTTTTTTCGGTGGTTGCATATTAGTGCAAACAGTACCAAAAATTTTGAATTTTGAATATCCTTCCTTTCACATATTTCACAAACAAATGAAAAATTCACCCACTCGAGAACCGTATGGAGGAAGATGACGGAATGCACATGCTGCCATGTCCATTGCCTGAAAGGATTTTTGCAGCCGGTGACGAACCCATCGACGTTAGAGTGACTCCATATCACAAGAGGAACAGAATCAAACAAATCATGAATTCGCTTCATCCCGATGAAGTTGAACAGATTAGGGTTTCTCTATTCGGAAAACTGATTGAGATCGCCGACAAACCGAGCTTCTCAAAGACGTTTGGAAGATATATCATATCAAAATGTCTTAGTAACTGGTTTATAAATCTAACAGATGTGCAACACATGTTTGTTAGCCGGCTAAATTATTTTTTCACTTACGGAACCATATTTTTGTGTTCACATAGATGTTCGAAAAACTAGTTTTTAATTTAAATAAAAAAATTTACCTAGTTTAACAACATCTTAGATATGAAATATAATCTTTATTTATGATTTTGTCTCAGTAAATAAATTCTTAATGCTCCCATTCTTCGTTTTAATTTCTTTGGAATATGTTAGGTAATAAATGTTAATTCATTTATTTATGATTGGCCAATTCAAGAATAAGAGTATCACTGACCTTTCTCTTGGTACAAAGTAGCCCCTAATTATATAAATCTAATCAAATACACGTTTAGGGTTATATTATGTTGGATTCATACTAAGACATTTTGGTACAAAGCAATTTCATTCAAATGCGCAAAGTCCAATATATTGACCATAAAGCGTGGAGCTATACATCTATCGGAAGGAAAACAAGCAGACAGGGACGGAGGCAGCTGTAGGAGAAGGGGGTCATCTGACTCTATAGATTTCTGTCAAGAAAAATATTACTACTTGCATTGTGGAATAAATTTTTGGTAAAATGGTGTAAAATTGGTATACTGACCCGATGATATATTGGAGAACATGACTTGACCCCATGATTTTTTTTTCAAAAACTCTATTACTGTAACATGCTTTTACTTTGGCCAAAATCCAAAGATACTCAATAATTACTTAAACATTATTTTCATTTCTTTATTCTAATTGTTTCCTACTACTTATTTACAGCTGTCCAATATTTTGGGTTACACTTCTTAGATAAGCATAGTAGTTTGTTTTAATAGTGTATCAAAAATTTAGAATTGTGTTTGTATTTTTGTTTTGACATCAAACTGTGTTTATATCTTGTAACTTTTAATAATACAGATATATATTTGATTTGCCGGAAAAGAAATATCACAGCCGTTGTTTGCGACGGTGAATTTTAACGGTGTCACTGTGTCTGTAAACGGGAAGATGAATTAGTTTCTATAAAATTATAATGTTATTCAAAACTGAGCTTGTGTAACTAAACTAACGATCCTAATACAAACTAGTACGTATAATCGAGTTTTTGTAATCCATGGTTCACAAGATTTCCATTGAAATACTCTCTCCATGCCTTTAAAGGCCTGATTTCACCAAAGTTTGCAGATTCACCCCTACTCTTGTAATTGTTCTGATTCTGAAACAATTCTCTAGCTACAAACCCCATGATCTCTGTAGAGTCCATAAACCTCTTAACCTTCAGGCTGGTGCTTTCTTCATACGGCACTTCCCTTTTGGGGACTTGACCATCCAAAAGAGTGGAGACGACGTCGGTTTGGGATATTTGTCGCTATTCTGAGCTTCCACTAAATCATATGTTTCGAGATTGACCAAAAAATCATATGATATATTCCCATATCTTAATGGGACAGCTTTTTTTTTTTCCCCATCTAATATTTTATTAATGGGTCTTGGACAAACTAAACCAGGCCTGATAAACATACAACAAAAGGTCAAACCGACCAGGTCTAACTATCAAACATAATTCCACAACAAACCAAACAAACAAAGCCCAGAACAAACGGGTCAACATTTAAACTCTATGGAATATAAGCCCACCTTAGGAAACTCGTCAAGGAAGTAAAGTCTTCACACACCACTATGTGTACGACCTATACGAGTTACATGTAACACGCGTCAGTACACCGAACCAATTCTCCTTCGCAACGAACCTCGCTGTAACTTCCCCACGTCGGCGACACAGTGAAACTAAAATTGATATCTTCATATCAACTGAAGACTTTACGGCTCATCACTTCCGGGAAAAGCACCGTCTTCGATCGATCTCAAAGAACTCCGAACCTCAACGTTAGAGGATGAAATCGAGAGTCGGTGGAGCAGAGAAAACAAGAAGTGGCGAGTAACAGAACTGAGAAAATCTTGGTGAAGCACCTGGTGAAGAAGATGAAGAGACATCCCTCTCCAGAGACCAAAGCCGAATAGTTTCCGTCATGAGAAACGCACACTGTCGGAAACAAAGCCGGATATTCTTCACCTAAAGAGCAAGCGAAGATACCGGAAGCAAAACCGGACAACCTCCAAAAGAGATGGAGCGCCGCCGGAAACTGGACGGATCAAAAGCACCAAACCCGATGGTCGAACCTTTCTCTCTCCTCTGTGTCAGATTCTAGAGGGAACAGATCAGAGAGAGAAAAGTTACAGTCTTAATGGGACAGCTTTTGTATCCTCTTTCTACTTTTTCTTGTTTTCGATTTATTTTTAAATCGAAATGTAAGTAGTTACATAAAAACCATCATAAGTGATGATATTTACATTGAGAACCAGGTTTCAAGCCCACCCACCCACCCAGTAATCCACCGGATCTAAATGGGTAAAGTATCAAACCTTAAAATTAATCACGACTTTAAATCGCGTGCCTCATCTCATTAAATTCTTAAAAATATTCTCTCAAAATATTTAAATCGAAGTCTTCTAAATGATTTTGGTAGTGAAACTTGAACGAACTAGATGACAAAGAAAAAGAATGAAGGGAGGTAAATTTCTTCACTCATCTCGATTTTGTGTATTTCTCTTTTTTCGTGTATATAGTGTGAGAAATCAATTGTTTTTAACTGTATGAAGGAACAGAAAAAAATGGCGAATTTATGATGGAGCTAGAAGGAATAAAACGAAGCATGTGATAGAGATAACTTCTCCTGAAAGTGAAATTGCAGAAGTAGATGAGATAAACATACTTTCCTATTTCTATGGAGCTTAGGATTAGCTAACTTTTCTATTCTTTGGATGTTAATGTTGTATATAAACACACATTGGGTTACTGAATAAGATACACAATTCTATTCTACACGATTCTATTCTACACACCTTGGGTTAATGAATAAGATACACGATTCTGGAAGTTGCTCGTAGCCCTGAAGGAATCTTTCTTTCCCAACAAAAATATGAGTTGGACATTATTACGGAGTGTGGTCTCCTAGGTGCAAAGCCATCTCCTTTTCCCACTGAGTTAAATCATAAACTTGCTCTTACAAATGGACTACTTCTTGAAGATCCTAGTCGATACAGAAGATTGGTTGGGCGCTTGTTTTAATTGACCTTTATGAGACCTGAATTGAGTTATATTGTGCATCTTCTCTCTCAATATATGCAGCTTAAACCAAGGGAGGAGCATTGGCTGGCGGCTTTGCGTGTTGTACGTTACTTAAAGGGATGTGCAGATCAAGGAATTATGCTCTTCTCTCCCCCTGATTTGAATCTCACGGCGTATTGTGACTCGGATTGGTCAGCATGCCCACTTACTAGATAAGGATACTTTCATATTTCTATGGAGCTTAGGATTAGCTAACTTTCCTACTCTTTGGATGTTAATGTTGTATATAAACACACCTTGGGTTAATGAATAAGATACACGATCTATTCTACATCGTTATAGTAGAGAAGAAGAAATCAGTTAAAAATAAAGTAAAGACGAAAACACAAATTCAAGAGATGGGAAAGAGGGTGCTAAGTCAGTTGAAGATAAAGTAGAAGAAAAAATAAGAAAGAAAATAACTCAGGAGACACAGACGAACAAGAAGAGACATGAAATCTGAGAATAATCTTGATGATGAAGGAAAAATATGATCTGAAGAGAACTCGGAATCAGGGATCGTGTTGTTGTTAATGATATCCAAATAAATGAAGAAGAAGGAATAAGGACAAGGCAAATAGGAATCAAACCTTTAGCAACACTAGTGAGAAAAGTGTTTGTATTTCTACCTCGCTCTCATAATTAGGTGGAACCTATGATTTAACTGCATGTAGCCTTTATACATGATCTAAATGGGTCATGATAACTCTTAACAAACCAATGATTTAACTAATTGGAGCATGAAAACGTAGATTATTTTTAATTTGTACTTCACTCACATTAGACATTTAAGTACTTAAGAATTTTTAGTTATGATATATTTTTATCATATGTTATAACTCTTAACTTGTTACAAAAATTGTAAAATTGTCTAAATTATTTTTTGTTATCTTGTATGTGAAATAAAAATAAAGAAAACTATAGTTAATTATTTTTCTAAATTAAATATAGAATATTTTGTATATTTTTAATAGATAATATATTATTATAAGACAAAACTAATTATTATATTAATTCGTTTTCCATTCAATTATAATATGTACTTATGTAATACATAGTATACTTAAAAAAAAAGAGAGAGTAAGATTACTATATACCAAAGAATTTTTTTATTTATTCTATTATGATGATGTTAAAAATTAGCACACACAATAACATATAATATTAAATTCAGTGACGTTACACTTTGTACACTCTTTCTTACAATTATCAAGACCTTGTGGTTGTTAAGCATGCAACGACACTTCATGTTGCAACATAAATAATTGTGATTGATTATGAATTAAAAAAAAAACTTAAATAAAAAACACTACACATGAAGTCGGATCTTTATTTTAGCTAAGTATTGATGTTGAACTTTTCATATCATACTAAGAATTACAAACATCATCAGATTACTAGAAAAAAAAAGATTCAGAAAAACTTTAAAAAGAAATAAAATTCGTGATATCGATTGAAAACATAATTCAGGTGCCAAGTGAAGAGATCACATTTTTTTACACACAAATCTAGTCCCTTTCGCTCGATTGTATAGTGTTTTTACTATAGTTCCAAGAATTGTTTTTATAAGAAAATACACGTTATTGGTTATAGTCTATGTCAATTTTGCAACATACTGAACAATATTGACACAACGTCCAGTCATCCCTTATATATTAATCTTGGAGCATTACAACATATTTTTGTATCCACGTGTCATCACCAAGACAGTTCTCAGAATCATTAGAAACATAAGTTGTTCCATATAATTATATACTATACTTTTTATTAAACTTACTATCAAATAAATTATTAGTGTATAAAAGAATATTCTTTGTTTCCTTAAATAAAAGTTACGAAATTACCTAATATGATTAACATATATATGATAACTAATGATTATTGAATAATACCTATTGATAACAATTTTGTATCTTTTCTCTTTTTTTATATTATTAAAAATAATTAAATATCATATTAAGCATATAATAAAAATTAGATTTTTTTATGTTATATTTAGATATTTTTGAAACGACTATAAATGGCTAGAAATGGTAAAAGTTCCACGTCAAAAATAATTCATCAGTGGTTTAACTTTTTTTTTTGTTCCTAAAAAATTAATTTAGTCTTGATATTTATTCCTAAAAAACTTTTAATGAAATGACTAGATTCTAATCACCTCCTTTTGAGTTTGTTCGAAGAATGAGAGCTTTGATCATTCGTCTAATATTTGTTTCTTCATAATACACAATCTAGCTATTGTATTTCTTGGTGGTTCTCTGGTTTCGTGGAAGACGAAGAAACAAAGGACTGTATCGCGTTCTTCGGCAGAGGCTGTGTAAAGATCTATGGCGGATGCTACATGTGAGCTTAAATGGATCAAACGACTCCTGCACCAGTTTGGCTTCTCTCACCCGCAGCCTATGCGTTTGTTCTGCGATAGTCAGTCCGCCATTCACATTGCGAAGAACCCGGTGTTTCATGAACGGACTAAGCATGTTGAGAATGATTGTCATACTGTACGTGCTGCAGTTCGGGCCAAGCTTATTACTACAGACCATATTTCTACGAAGAACCAACCTGCGGATCTCCTTACTAAGGCCTTACCAGCTCCAAAATTTCAATTCTTGTTGTCCAAATTAGGCATTCAACAAATTTCATTGCCAACTTGAGGGGGAGTAATGAGATAAGAATACTTTCATATTTCTATGGAGCTTAGGATTAGCTAACTTTCCTACTCTTTGGATGTTAATGTTGTATATAAACACACCTTGGGTTAATGAATAAGATACACGATTCTATTCTACATCGTTCTAGTAGAGAAGAAGAAATCAGTTAAAAATAAAGTAAAGAAGAAAACACAAATTCAAGAGATGGGAAAGAGGGTGCTAAGTCAGTTGAAGATAAAGTAGAAGAAAAAAATAAGAAAGAAAATAACTCAGGAGACACGGACGAACAAGAAGAAGACATGAAATCTGAGAATAATCTTGATGATGAAGGAAAAATATGATCTGAAGAGAACTCGGAATCAGGGATCGTGTTGTTGTCAATGATATCCAAATCAATGAAGAAGAAGGAATAAGGACAAGGGAAATAGCAATCAAACCTTTAGCAACACTAGTGAGAAAAGTGTTTGTATTTCTACCTCGCTCTCATAATTTGGCGGAACCTATGATTTAACTGCATGTAGCCTTTATACATGATCTAAACGGGTCATGATAACTCTTAACAAACCAATGATTTAACTAATTAGAGCATGAAAACGTAGATTATTTTTAATTTGTACTTCACTCACATTAGACATTTAAGTACTTAAGAATTTTTAGTTATGATATATTTTTAACATATGTTATAACTCTTAACTTGTTAGAAACAAATTGTTAAATAGTCTTTTTATTTTTGTTATTTTGTATGTGAAATAAAAATAAAGAAAACTATAGTGAATTATTTTTCTAAATTAAATATAGAATATTTTGTATATTTTCAATAGATAATATATTATTATATGATAAAAATAATTAATTAATTTATTAATTCGTTTTCCATTCAATTATAATATGTACTTATGTAATACGTAGTATACGTAAAAAAAAAGAGAGTAAGATTACTATATACCAAAGAAATTTTTTATTTATTCTATTATATGATGATGTTAAAAATTAGCACACACAATAACATATAATATTAAATTCAGTGACGTTACACTTTGTACACTCTTTCTTACAATTATCAAGACCTTGTGGTTGTTGAGCATGCAACGACACTTCATGTTGCAACATAAACTGATGAGCTTCTTTAGGTAATTGACGGTTTGCTTGTACATTTTTAGTTGTTGCCATTGTCATCGCTACAAAACCAAATGTATTATTAAACTATAAAAATGATATAATATAATTATGACTATTAAACAAACTTTTATAATTATTTAGATTGAAGCATATCAGATATAATTTTCTCTACACGTCCTTACTGATTTTGGTTTTTAATTTTTTTTTCGGTCATACATATAAAATATTAATTTACCGGATAGAAGAACTAAGAAAAGAACAAAAGCGAACTTCATTGCTATTTTCTCAAAATTTTAAGTACTAGAGTATATTATTACAAAAGATGTTGAGAGAGTAGTTCTCGAGGCACTGTTTTATACTTCGATGTACAAAAGATGTTGAGAGAGTAGTTCTCGAGACATTGTTTTATACTCCGATGTATAAATGATATGCTTTTAGAGAAACTATGATACGACAAAAATCCATTAAATACATTATAATATGTTGATATTTTATCAAATTTTATTGCAATAAATAATACTAATTAATTATTTAGCAGTTTCATTTATAATACATATCTAAAATTAAAATGTTACTTATATAAATTAAATGATATCAGATTCTTATATATTCTTTCTTTCCCAATAATAACATCTTTCTAATCCCTTCCTGATTTTCATTATTGTCAAAATTCATATAATCTAAAAAGATTATTTTTTTGAGAAATAATCTAATTAGATTTTGTTTTCAGTTATTCTGGAAGTCAACAATTTTTGATTATGCTATGTCTAACTATGGGTTAGCGATTAATAGAAATCAGAAATAAACATCACTAGTGCATCCAGACAACAAATTTCCCATCTAATTCTATTTTACCTCCATATTCAAATGAAATGAAATAAGTAATTTTTTTTGTTATTCATAAGAGATTAATTGATTTTATGTATATATTAAATTAAAATCTACTTTTTTAAAGCACTGACCTTTTTACAAAATTCTATTTAACAGAAATTATAATTTCATTTTACGTATTTTAAGTTTTATATAAATTTACTTAAATTTGTGTAAATTATTTAATTTCTTTAATTTTATAAATTTAAAAATTGAAAATTTTTAAAAAAAATTATAATAAATTTTATAGAAATTTTAATTTATTTAAATTTTTGAAATTTATATGAAATAATTTCTGAGAAATGTTATTTTTAGTTTTGTTACATGAGTATAAGTTTATATTTTAGTCTTAAAATATGAAAAAAACGAAATCTTTAATTTGAGATGTAATATATTTATATTCTAGTTTTGTGAAGAGTATTTTTAATAAAATTTTAAAATTATACTAACCAGTACAATAACGCAATATCATAATTATTATGTGTTTAATATTTATTTTTTTAATTTATAATATTTTATACTACTGAATAACATATGATCACATGAAATTTTATTTGTGTGTTTTAGGATTCTATATTAAAATTAAAAATTTATAAAAATATAACTAATATAATAATGAAGATAAAATACATTATTTATTTGGTTTGTCTCATATTTGTTTTAGTTTATTTTTATAAATTTAAATTGCGTAAGAGTAATATATCTTTTAACATGTCTCATATTGTTCAAAATTTTAATTTAATAAAACTTTGAATACAAATGAGCTAATGTACTTGTTTAAAGTATCTCATATTTGAATAATATATTGCATAATTGATGAAATATCCCACAAAAATCTATAATCGTAAATATTAACTATAACGTATTTCACTATATTACAAAAAAATATTAATATTATTTAATTTTTAATATTATATTTCATTAAACATATAGATTTAACTTTTTTTTTCATATCCACTTTTAAACGAGAAGCATTCCTAATAATGTGTTCACACTAAATTTTTTTAATATGATGATGTGTCGCTGTCATAATCGTTTGTCAATTCATGCGTTCAAACTCTAATTTTTTTAATTACACTGCATACAATTTAATGTGTTCGCAATCTTTTTTTAGCCAGCTCATTTTTAGTTCATCCATTTCTAACATTTTTAATAGTGAACTAAAATTAATTAAAATTATCTTAAAAGAATAATATCATTTTAAAAGAAATAAATAAATAATCATTTTAAAAGAAATAAATAAATAATCATTAAGATTCACATCAACTAAATTAATTAAAATTATCTTAAAAGAATAATAATCATTTTAAAAGAAATAAATAAATAATCATTAAGAATTTTTAGTTATGATATATTTTTAACATATGTTATAACTCTTAACTTGTTAGAAAAAATTGTTAAATAGTCTTTTTAGTTTTGTTATTTTGTATGTGAAATAAAAATAAAGAAAACTATAGTTAATTATTTTTCTAAATTAAATATAGAATATTTTGTATATTTTCAATAGATAATATATTATTATATGATAAAACTAATTAATTTATTAATTCGTTTTCATTCAATTATAATATGTACTTATGTAATACGAAGTATACGTAAAAAAAAAAGAGAGTAAGATTACTATATACCAAAGAAATTTTTTATTTATTCTATTATATGATGATGTTAAAAATTAGCACACACAATAACATATAATATTAAATTCAGTGACGTTACACTTTATACACTCTTTCTTACAATTATCAAGACCTTGTGGTTGTTGAGCATGCAACGACACTTCATGTTGCAACATAAACTGATGAGCTTCTTTAGGTAATTGACGGTTTGCTTGTACATTTTTAGTTGTTGCCATTGTCATCGCTACAAAACCAAATGTATTATTAAACTATAAAAATGATATAATATAATTATGACTATTAAACAAACTTTTATAATTATTTAGATTGAAGCATATCAGATATAATTTTCTCTACACNCTTCATGTTGCAACATAAACTGATGAGCTTCTTTAGGTAATTGACGGTTTGCTTGTACATTTTTAGTTGTTGCCATTGTCATCGCTACAAAACCAAATGTATTATTAAACTATAAAAATGATATAATATAATTATGACTATTAAACAAACTTTTATAATTATTTAGATTGAAGCATATCAGATATAATTTTCTCTACACTTCCTTAATGGTTTTGGTTTTTAATTTTTTTTTTGTTCATACATATAAAATATTAATTTACCTGATAGAAGAACTAAGAAAAGAACAAAAGCGAACTTCATTGCTATTTTCTCCAAATTTTAAGTATTAGAGTATATTATGACAAAAGATGTTGAGAGAGTTATTCTCGAGGCACTGTTTTATACTCCGATGTACAAAAGATGTTGAGAGAGTAGTTCTCGAGGCACTGTTTTATACTCCGATGTATAAATGGTATGCTTTTAGAGAAACTATGATACGACAAAAATCCATTTAATACATAATAATATGTTGATATTTTATCAAATTTTATTGCAATAAATAATACTAATTAATTATTTACCAGTTTCATTTAAAATACATATCTATAATTAATATGTTACTTATATAAATTAAATGATATTAGATTCTTATATATTCTTTCTTTCCCAATCATAACATCTTTCTAATCCCTTCCTGATTTTCATTATTGTCAAAATTCATATAATCTAAAAAGATTTTCTCTTTGAGAAATAATCTAATTAGATTTTGTTTTCAGTTATTATGGAAGTCAACAATTTTTGATTATGCTATATATGTCTAACTATGGGTTAGCGATTAATAGAAATAAACATCATTAGGCATCCAGACAACAAATTTCCCTGCTAATTCTATTTTACCTCCATATTCAAATGAAATGAAATAAGTAATTTTTTTGTTGTTCATAAAAGGTTTATTGATTTTATGTATATATTAAATTAAAATATAATTTTTTAAAGCACTGACCTTTTTTACAAATATCTATTTAACAGAAATTATAATTTCATTTTACGTATTTAAGTTTTATATAAATTTATTTAAATTTGTATAAATTATTTACTTTCTTTAATTTTATAGAATTTAATATTTAAAATTTAAAAAAATAGAATAAATTTTATATAAAATTTTATTTATTTAAATTTTTGAAATTAATATGAAATAATTTCTGAGAAATGTTATTTTTAGTTTTGTTACATGGGTATAAGTTTATATTTTAGTCTTAAAATATCTAAAAACGAAATATTTAATTTGAGATGTAATATATTTATATTCTAGTTTTGTGAAGAGTATTTTTAATAAATTTCAAAATAATACTAACCAGTCCAATAACGCAATATCATAATTATTATGTGTTTAATATTTAATTTTCAATTTATAATATTTTATACTACTGAATAACATATGATCACATGAAATTTTATTTGCGTGTTTTAGGATTCTATATTAAAATTAAAATTTTATAATAATATAACTAATATAATAATGAAGATAAAATACTTTATTTATTTGTTGTGTCTCATATTTTTTTTAGTTTATTTTTACAAATTTAAATTGCGTAAGAGTAATATATCTTTTAACATTTCTCATATTGTTAAAAATTTTAATTTAATAAAACTTTGAATACAAATGAGCTAATGTACTTTTTATAAGTATCTCATATTTGAATAATATATTGCATAATTGATGAAATATCCCACAAAAATCTATAATCGTAACTATTAACTATAATGTATTTCACTATATTACAAAAAATATTAATATTATTTAAGTTTAATATTATATTTTATTAAACATTTATATTTAACTTTTTCATATCCACTTTTAAACGAGAAGCATTCCTAATAATGCGTTCACACTATATTTATTTAATATGATGATGTGTCGCCGTCATAATCGTTTGTCAATTAATGCGTTCAAACTCTAATTGTTTTAATTACACTGCATAGAATTTAATGTGTTCGCAATCTTTTTTTAATCAGCTCATTTTTAGTTCATCGATTTCTAACATATGTAATAGTGAACTAAAATTAATTAAAATTATCTTTGTACAACTACTGAATAATATCATTTTAAAAGAAAGAAATAAATAATCATTAAGATTCACATCAACTAAAATTTTGGAATGAGAATGTTCTTAAAAAATGAAAATTTCATATCTTGTTGGACTTGGCTATGGTTGAGGTTTCTCTTCACGAAAGCAACAAGTAATTGTGATTGATTTTGAATTAAAAAAAAAAACTTAAATAAGAAACACTACACATGAAGTCGGATCTTTATTTTAGCTAAGTATTGATGTTGAACTTTTCATATCATACTAAGAATTACTAACATGATCAGATTACTAGAAAAATAAAGAACCAGAAAAACTTTAAAAAGAAATAAAATTCGTGATATCGATTGAAAACATAATTCAGGTGCCAAGTGAATAGATCACATTATTTTACACGCAACTCTAGTCCCTTTCGCTCGATTGTATAGTGTTTTTACTATAGTTCTAAGAATTGTTTTTATAAGAAAATACATGTTATTGGTTATAGTTCTATGTCAATTTTGCAACATACTGAACAATATTGACACAACGTCCAGTCATCCCCTATATATTAATCTTGGAGGATTACAACATATTTTTGTATCCACGTGTCATCACCAAGACAGTTCTCAGAATCATTAGAAACATAAGTTGTTCCATATAATTATATACTATACTTTTTATTAAACTTACTATCATATTAATTATTAGTGTATAAAAGAATATTCTTTGTTTCCTTAAATAAAATTTACGAAATTAGCTAATATGATTAACATATAAATGATAACTAATGATTATTAATAATACCTATTGATAACAATTTTGTATCTTTTCTCTTTTTTATATTTTTAAAAATAATTAAAAATCATATTAAGCATATAATAAAGATTAGATTTTTTATATGTTGTATTTAGATATTTTTGAAACGACTATAAATGGCTAGAAATGGTAAAAGTTCCACGTCAAAAATAATTCATCAGTGGTTTAACTTTTTTTTTTTGTTCCTAAAAAATTAATTTAGTCTTGATATTTATTCCTAAAAAACTTTTAATGAAATTACTAGATTCCATTCACCTTCTTTTGAGTTTGTTCGAAGAATGAGAGCTTTGATCATTCGTCTAATATTTGTTTCTCCATAATACACAATCTAGCTATTGTATTTCTTGGTGGTTCTCTAGTTTCGTGGAAGACGAAGAAACAAAGGACTGTATCGCGTTCTTTGGCAGAGGCTGTGTAAAGATCTATGGCAGATGCTACATGTGAGCTTAAATGGATCAAACGACTCCTGCACCAGTTTGGCTTCTCTCCCCGCAGCCTATGCGTTTGTTCAGTGATAGTCAGTCCGCCATTCACATTGCGAAGAACCTGGTGTTTCATGAACGGACTAACACTACAAGAAAACTAAGGCATTACTAGGAAAGTTTACTAGGAAAATATTTCCTCGTAAAAATACTACAAGTTTACTTCGAGTTTACGAGGAAACCACTTTTCCTCGTAAAGTTCTTGTAAACTTACGAGAAAAGAGTTTCCTCGTAAACTCGAAGTAAATTTACGAGGCCCTTACGAGGAAAAAGTTATTTTCCTCGTAAACTCATAGTAAAGCTTTTCTTCGTAAAGTCCTAGTAATTGTTTACTACGAAATTAGGAGGAAAAGATTTGTTACTCCGGAATTAAGAGGAAATGGATAGAAAATATCGAATATTAATCAAAAACGTGTTTTGTACCTACTTTTCCTAGCAATTTCCTAGTAAATGCTCAGATTCGAAAATTTCTATAAATACCACCATATGTGATTCATTTGAAACACACCAAAAAAAAATCAGCTATAAGCTTGATCAAACAAAAAAAAAATGTCCGGTCCGGGAAGNCCGGGAAGTATTTTCGAGTTGCGGAAGTGGATGTATTCACACAGAGATAATAACGGGAGGGTGACGAAAGAATTTCTCGAAGGGTTGGAGACGTTTATGCATCAAGCAGATTCTACACCACTCACGCAGGAAAGTGGTAAGATGTTCTGTCCTTGTCGGAAATGTTGCAATACCAAATTAGGCCCTCGTGAAAATGTTTAGAAGCATTTAGTAAATAGAGGTTTCATGCCATATTATTATATTTGGTATCAACATGGAGAAGATGCTAGTTGTAGGAATGAAGGTAGTAGTAGTAATAGCAATTTTCAGATTGAACCGGTTAAGCATTTGCGTAATGAAGGTAACAGTAGTAATAGCTATCATCACCAAGAGGAACAAATGGTAGATTGTGATAGGGTTCATGATATGGTAGGTGATGCCTTTGTAACTCATGATGATGATGAAGTTGAAGAACCTAACTTAGATGCCAAAAAGTTTTATGAAATGTTAGATGCTGCGAATGAGCCAATTTACAGTGGTTGTAGAGAAGGTTTGTCTAAATTGTCGTTGGCTGCTAGAATGATGAGTATTAAAACCGATCACAATCTACCTGAAAAATGTATGGATGCATGGGCAGACTTGTTTAAAGAGTATTTGCCAGAAGACAATGTGTCTGCTGACTCTTATTATCAGATTCAGAAATTGGTATATAGTCTAGGGTTGCCCTCGGAGATGATATACGTTTGCATCGACAACTGCATGATTTACTGGGGAGATGATGAGAAGTTAGAAGAATGTCGATTTTGTAAGAAGCCACGATTCAAACCGCAAGGTTGAGGGCGCAATAGGGTACCGTACCAAAGGATGTGGTACCTACCAATCACAGACAGATTGAAAAGATTGTACCAATCAGAGGAGACTGCTGGAGGGATGAGATGGCACGCCGAGCATACTCAGACGGATGGAGAGATGACTCATCCATCAGATGCAAGAGCCTGGAAACATTTTAACAATGTACATCCACATTTCGCTAGCAATAGCCGGAATGTGTATCTTGGATTATGCACTGATGGATTTAGTCCATTTGGAATGTCTGGGAGACAATATTCAT
>CAKOAT010205710.1:0-42635 GCA_932364175.1 Eruca vesicaria subsp. sativa
ACTTCTCAAACTCCTTTCTGAATAGACAGCAGTCGTTCACACAGGCGTGTATCTTCTCATAACCCATATCAAAAGATCTCAAGAACCTCTTCACTTCGTACAAGGACGTGTGCAAGACATTATCCTTGGGTAGCATCTGTGGCAAAGTCTCAAGCAACAGATCAAAGCTTCTATCAGACCAACCACTCTGAGTCTTTATCCTAAAGAGTGAAACAATTGCAGAGAGCTTGCTGTGGTTACCACAACTTGGATACAGAGGTGTTTCTGCATCGACTAGCTTAGCAAGAAACTCATCTTCTGCCTTATCTTCACCTTCAGCAATCTCACTTAAGTCACCATGCCTTAGAAACTCTTCATCAACATAGGCTGCTGCTTGGTATAACCCTAAAATCTCATTGCTCTTCTCACTTGCATTGCTTCTGTTTTCAGTCTCTGATATTACTTCTCCATGGTGATACCAATCCTCCCTCATTTTGTAACTCAAATCCATTCCCCTAGTTACTAGATGATCCACAATAACACTGGTTGAGTGACGATCTATGTTGCGACAGTCAATACATGGGCAGATGATCAACTCACCCTCTCGCAAATCTGCAGCAACTAACCTCACAAATTCCCACGCACCTCTCTCATAACCAGGATCAGCTCTTAGGTTTAGAGACATGAAAGAATAATTTAAACACTCTTAATCACACACAAAATATAAGTTCCTATAATATATATTGATTTTCCTTACCTGTTTAGATGAACCCATGACTTTTCAACCGTTTTTTTCCTAGTTTCTAACCGATAAACCAACAAAATCAAGCAAAGCCATAAAATATTAGTCATACATACACCAAACATACACATTCTCATTCACATAAGCACCAATAAACTATCAATTATTCAATCGCCAATCTATCAAATACTATAACTCAATCATTCAGTACCACCAACAAGAAACAACTTCTATTGGGTGAAAAAGAATCACCTCAATGAGATCCTTCGGACTTCAACTCCACTTCACTCCAAAACGAACAATCAAAAGCTCAAACCTGCAAACAAAAGAGAACAGACAAGAACCACAAATCAATTCGCGTTTGGTCCAAAACAATCAAACCTATCTCCTCACGATACAAAATACGAAACAGAACTGATTAGCTCTAACCTGACTTCTATCCTCCTAATCTTCGGTTAAATCGAATTTTTAAAACCTGTAACAAATCAAACGATCAAATTCATCAGAGAAATCAGAGATACATTTAAGATATCGAAGGAATTAATCAGACAAAATGGAATCTGGGTTCACCGGGAAGCTGTCCGCCGGCGACGACAGCACCGTACCGTACAGATCGTGTTCAAAGATCGGCGAGATTGAGCTTCCCCATTCTTTTTTCTTCTTTGATAGTTTCTAAGTGAAGAGAAGGAGAGGCGGAAAAGGTTGAAGCAAAACTAGGTCTTTTGCATCGCGACACCACTTTACTCTGTTTCACTGAATTTTTTATTATTTTTTTTACCGGGTTACTGATAAATATAGCTAGCGAGGAAACAACGCTACAAAAAATATGGGCACAACTTTTGGTAGCAGTTCGTGAATTCGTGCTACCGTGAACTGCTACCAATACCCGTATTTCTTGTAGTGTTTAAAGAACTCAAATAAGGTAACACAGATGCAGAGGAATCAACTGTTAATGTAAGATAATCAAGCTATATCAAGTAGAACACACAGTAGTACATGGTCAATTCTTCACAAGAAATATGACTAGATGAATTCTTTTAAAAGTACACAAAGTTCTTTATAAAAGCAATTAAACAAACAAGCTCAAGACAAACCTTGACTTGTTTGACTAGCCTTACACGTTCAAAGACTCACAACAGTCTCTGAACAACTTAAGCTTTTAACCCCTAGATGCTTTGTCTCTCCTTCTTCGAACTTACAAAACCTCTCTTGCTAAAAGCTCTCTCTGTGTGTTAGATTTCTCGCAACTCCTAGGTCTCCTTTTTATATGCGGAGCCATCCTAGATCTGCACATCTAACTTCGATGGAAACTTTCCATTTCCTGTTCTTCAGCGAATAAGTCAATCTCCCTTTTCTTCAAGATTCGATTGGCTCTTCCTCAAGTCTTTCCTTTTTACTCAAGACTTCAATAACTCTTTTATTAATACTCCCTCCAGAACTCGTGCTTCTCTTAATCACTCGTCTTGTAGTCATAGTTCATGTCGCACTTCATGAACTACTTCTGCACTGCTACATCACCATCTTGAGCATACATCTTCAATCTCCCCCTTTTTAATTCGTTGTCTCACAAGTACCTGAAATGTAATGCCACGAAGAATCCAACCATACAAATAACACATATCCAGTCTGCATAAAGGTAAGAACTAAAATACTCAAGATCAAACGCAACTTAGATTATCCTAAATAAGGTCTGGAGAAAATAGTAATACATCCTTTTAAACAAAAGAAGTACATAAAAACAAAGCTCCCCCATAAGCTGAGATAGTCTGAAAATAAGAACAAAAAGTTGCAGCAAGTGGTGCAACCAAAAACAACAAAATAATACAACGCTCCCCCCACAAACTCAGACCCTTCTACTACTCATTCTTCATCATTTTCTCCCCCTGCTTGTGAGCACACGGATTAAAAACCATATAGAAAATAAACAAGTAAGAAGACAGAAGGAAAAGAAAACATACCAGGGACCGAGTTCTGAAGCTCTTGAACAACCTCAACCAGCGTCTGAAGCACTCGAGTTGTGTCCTGTAAGGCTGCTTGCATATCTGCGCTGGTGAGACCACCCTGAGGAATCGCAATTGAGCCTAACTCATACACAGAGACACGACGTGGTCTGGTTCGAGAGCTTGGTGTAGGAGTTGAGGAGACAGTGGCTGGCAATTGAGATGAACGAGCAAATTTCCTCACCTTAACTTCTTCCTTGGCTTTTCCCTTAGCCTTGCGCTGCTCGTAAATCTCACCCACTCTTTTGTCCTTCTTGTAAGCAATTGGACGATCAACCTTATCAGCAGAGTGCGAGGGTACTTGATGCTGCTTCTGAAGCATTCCCATTATCAAGCGAGGAAAAATCAGCCACCTAGAGTCATTCTTCTGAATTACCCCCAGATGTATGATTTTCCTGAAGATCAGCTTTCCCATGTCCACACGGATTCCATGAGCCATCTTGTAGATTAATCGTGCACGGTCAAGAGACACATGTGTCTTATGAGTTGATGGAATCCAGTTGTGAGCAGCGATGATCATGAGAGCTCCAAAGCACGGTGTGAGGTCAGCAGTGGTGAGATGATCCCATTCCTTTCGAGTCCCATCAGTAAGAAAGTCTGCAAGTGCAGTGGCAGACACTTCATCCATGGTTGCCTCAATGTCCTCTTCTTCCTCAGTAAGTGATTCAAGACCCAGAGACTCATTGATCACCATTGGAGAGAATTTATAGGGGTGAGTGCGAACATTGACAATTACCTCTTCAGTTTCTACTTTGGTAGCCGGCAACCCTGCATAAAACTCAGCCACAACTTGCTCAACGAATACCCCAAGAGATGAGACAGTAGATTCCATAGACCCTTTTTGAATCACTGCAAGATAGCCCCATTGATCTGTGTCCTCCATATCTACTAACCTCTCAGCAATTACCTTACGCTTCAGAAATGCATCATACCTTTGCTTGACTTCTACAGGAACAAGTGCAGAGCCTGACCCAACACTCCTCTTGGATTTACTCCGAGATGACCCAGATACTCCTTGTGGCACAGACGGTGACACAACAGACTCTTCCTTCTTCTGCCTCTTAGATGACCACAATCCTAGACGCTGCAGAACACGCTTCTTCCTGGTAGATTTCTCAGATGTGTCTTCAGAGGAAGAGCCCAAGGAGATAGCATCTTTGTCCTTGGTGTTCTCCTCGATGTGCTGACCTGACTCAGACGCCGCTTCACTTGGATCGTTTTCTTGGACCAGGGTTGGGTCTTTGTTCAATGTCACCATTTAGGAGAGGCGACTCATCACTTCCCTTCAGAACTTCATGCGCCTCGGGTTTATTTGTCGAAGTACCTTGCTCACCCTCCTCAAGAAAGACCAAACTCACACTAGTGGGAACATACACGGGCTCCTCAGCAACCTGAGGTGGATCTGCTACAGCCGCGGAAGTGCCCTGATTTTCACCGCTACCATCGGATCCAGATTTCTCCTGAGCTGTATTAAACGATGCAATTTCTTCAGTGACTTCAGGGAGAGTTGTCGAGATCGGTAAATCGTTTAAAGGAGGAGTAGGCTCAGGTGGACCATCAGAAAGTTGCATCCGGTGTGATTCAGCCTCTGCATGGTCATCGATCTTGGAGCTTGAGGCAACTTTAGCAGAGTTCGTTGATTTACCCATCCTGATTTGGATTCCTTTGGTTGAGATGGAGAGAAATTGGAGGTGGAGGAGATTATAATAAACTTCTGAAGCACGATGGAGATTTTCTAGGGTTGTGCCCCACGACTTTCCTTAGGTGAAACAACCGTCATTAATTTTTGCACTTCTGGTCCCTGACTTTTACTCCTCTCATAAATATACCTACAACATTAATAACATCTCTCATCCAAACATATTAGCCTCAGGCACATTCGTGAATTAATAATGTATCATTAGACACTCGGAATAGCAATCTACAATGAATTACCATGCATAATTGGCTGAATCTCAAGATTAAAAACGAATCATGTTAATTACCGGTTTATGTTCAAGATGTGTTGCACAAGATAGCTCAGAACCTGATTCAGTGTGCACATACGACTCTTCTAGATTGTTATGACCTGGCTCACCCAATTGTCTTTTATGGCTAGCTTTCACATTGTCATGCCTTCATCAACTCTGTAGGTTTTCAACCTTTATTCGTGCGCTGTGAAACTCCCATGATTGTATGCTTTACATTGTAACACATTTTCTTGTTCAGCTGTTCTTGTTTGAACTTTTCTAACTGCTTCCCTTTCTTTTTGGGATAAAAGAGCCACAGATTGACACGAAACCTGTACCTTACAGAGTTGACGGCAAGCCAAGCAGCTCTTTTCCACAGCGTTCCCAAGTTCCAGACAAAATCTGAATCGTATGTACACCCTGAACCTGTACCTGTACTACTCTCTGCACAACCTGACTTAATCAATCAAGATTACATACACCAATAGCATTCCTTAATTTAATAAAGTGATTAAGTTCAAGTGATTTAGTGAAAATATCAGCCAACTGCATATCGGTAACTACATGTTCGATTACTACCTGGTTGTCTTCAACTAATTCTCTGATGAAGTGGTGCCTGATGTCAATGTGCTTCGTCCTTAAGTGCTGGACCGGATTCTTAGAGATATCAATAGCACTCTTGTTGTCACAGTATACTAGAAAGGGACCAGACTGCATTCCATAGTCAGCTGACATTTGTTTCATCCAAAGAAGTTGTGAGCAACAACTACCCATAGCAATATATTCAGCTTCTGCCGTAGACAGTGAGACAGAATTATGTTTCTTGCTTAGCCAAGAAATAAGATTATTTCCAAGAAAGAAACAACCTCCACTCGTGCTTTTTCTGTCATCAGCACACCCAGCCTAATCTGTATTCAAGTACCCAACCAAATTCTCGTTGGAGTTTCTTGAGTAGTACACTCATAGATCTGCAGTTCCTTTGACGTACTTGATGATTCGCTTGACTGCATTCAGATGTGACACTTTAGGTTTCGCTTGATATCTGGCACACACTCCTACGCTGAATGAGATATCTGGTCGACTAGCTGTCAAATACAACAGACTACCAATCATCCCTCTGTAGAGCTTGATGTCAACATCTTCTCCTGCTTCATCTCGTGCAAGTTTTAATGAAGTACTCATCGGTGTCTTAGATTCCTTGCTGTGTTCCATACCAAAACGTTTCACCAAGCTGTGAGCATATGCACTCTGTGAAATAAAGACTCCTTTATCTGTTTGAGTTATCTGCAGCCCAAGAAAGAACTTCAACTCACCACACATACTCATCTCGAATTCCTGAGTCATGTTCTGAACAAACTGATCTACCATCTTCTGAGATGTTCCACCAAAGATAATATCATCCACATAAATTTGGACAATGAGGATGTCTTTTCCAGCCTCCATGAAGAATAGAGTTTTGTCGACACTTCCTCGGGTGTACCCAGCTTCCAAAAGGAACCCAGTAAGTCGTTCATACCATGCACGAGGTGCCTGCTTCAGTCCATACAATGCTTTCTTCAACCGATAGACATGGTCGTGATGAGCTTCATCTTCAAAACCCTTAGGTTGTTCGACGTATACTTCCTCCTGAAGTATTCCATTCAAAAACGCACTCTTCACATCCATCTGGTAAACTTTGAAGTTTAGAATGCACGCCATTCCCAAGAACAATCTTATGGCTTCCAATCTAGCCACTGGAGCAAATGTTTCTTCAAAGTCAACCCCTTCAATTTGTGAGTATCCCTGAGCAACCAGTCTTGCCTTGTTGCGAACCACTTCCCCATGCTCATCTGTCTTGTTCTTGAATATCCACTTTGTACCCACAATGTTCACACCTTCAGGTCTAGGAACTAGTTCCCACACCTTGTTCCTAGAAAACTGTTCCAACTCCTCCTCCATGGCGATAATCCAATATTCATCACCAAGTGCCTCAGAATGTGTCTTTGGTTCAATTGATGATACAAAGAGCGCAAACTGTACCATTTCTCTGAAGTTGATCACCTTCCCTCGGGTCTTTCTTCCTTCCTCAATTCCACCAATCACATCAGTCATCGAGTGGTTTCGATGAACTTGCTGACTTAGTTGCTGAGTCGAACTTTCCTCAGGTACATTCGTTTCAGCTGATTCGGTACTTCTCTCAGCTGGTGCGTCCTCTTCATCTTCATCTGAACCATCTATCACAAAGTCGTTTGCAGCTAGATCATCAAACACCACATTTACTTACTCCATGATCATTTCTGATCGCTTGTTGTAGACTTGGTAGGCTGAGCTAGTCTGTGCGTAACCCAGGAAGAACCCTTCATCACTTCGTGAGTCGAATTTGCCCAGGTAATCCTTGTCATTCAGAATATAGCACCTGCACCCAAAAACATGAAAGTAGCTAAGATTAGGTGTCTTTCCTGTCCACATCTCATAAGGAGTTTTTGTTGTCCCCTTTCTCACATACACCCGATTAATGGTGTAACATGCGGTACTAAGTGCTTCAGCCCAGAACTTCTTTGCTATCTTATTTCCATGAAGCATAGCTCTTCCCATTTCTTGGAGGGTTCGATTCTTTCTCTCAACAACTCCATTCTGCTGTGGATTCCTAGGTGCGGCGAACTGTCTTGCAATACCCTTTGTCTCACAGAAGTTGTTCATGGTTTCATTCTCAAATTCACCTCCATGATCGCTGTGTATCTTCTTGATTCCTCCCTTCTCATTTATGAGCTGAAGTGCCCAAATCTTGAAGCTTTCAACTGTATCTGACTTTTCTCTGATGAACCTTACCCATGTGAACCGGCTGAAGTCATCAACTAGTACAAACACGTATCGTTTACCTCCAAGGCTTTCAGTCTGCATTGGACCCATAAGATCCATGTGCACTAGATCTAGTGGTGCCTTGGTCTGTACTTCAGGTACCTTCTTGTGCTTTACCTTCACTTGCTTTCCTTGATTGCATGCCCCACACACCATTGTTTCATCAATCTTCAGTTTCGGCACTCCTCGAACCATGTCTTTGTGTACCAGGTTGGTCAGGTTCCTGACGTTCATATGCCCCAATCTTCGATGCCATAGTTTTGTATTTCCTTGAGCTGACATGCACCTGACATTCTTCTCCCATAGATAGCAGTTGTTGCCTGACCGAGTTCCTTGTAGCACTGTAACCCCATACTGATTGATGGCTCGACAATCTGTTGCTGAGAATATCACCGTTAGTCCTTCATCACACAACTGGCTTACACTTATCAAATTTGCCTTGAGCCCCTTGACGAAGTACACATCACCTAGCTTAGGTGATTCAGAACTCCTTGTAGTACCTTTCCCTTGGATTACTCCATAACCCCCATCTCCAAATGTGACCTTTCCTCCTTTCACACTTGAAACCTTGTCCAGGTACTCAGCCTTCCCAGTCATATGTCTAGAGCAACCACTGTCAAAGTACCAAGGCTCATCGGACTCTGAGTCATCTGACACTCGGGCCATGTTACACGAGAAGGTACTTGTTGAGCTAGTAGAGGTATGTGAATACAAGTCGGTTTTCTTCATCCACCCTTGAGAAGTTTTCCCAATTCTGCATATCTTGTGTTGTCTCCATGCTTGTCTTACTTTCTCAAGGTACCTGTAGCAATTTTTCTTGTAGTGCCCATTTTTCCGTAAAAGAAACATCCAGTCGATTGTCTCATGTCACCTTGTGTCTTACTTCCTTCAGCATGAGCGAAGCCCCCTGACACAAACCGTGTAGTGCTTGATGTGTTACTTCCTCTTCCCGTGTACCCAAGTCCCATATGAGACTTTTCTGTTCTGCCCAAACTCAAAATCTGATCTAGTTGCTTAGTTCCAGTGAGCATCTTGATCTTCCGGTACTGTTGATCCAGTTCATTCTGAAGGTCAGCCGACTTCTTCTTTTCAGCAATCACTTCCTCACGAAGTTCCTCTGCTTGCTTGGCCAGATTTAACTTTTCTTTGATCAAGTTAACACTCTCCTTTGCTATCTCGGTTTCTCTGAGTAAGTCATCTCGAAGCCTAGCAATTTCATCTTCCAGCTGAGCCTTCACCTTGGTTAGTACCTGATTTGCTGTCCCAAGTCTGACGAGAGCTTCACGGACCTCCTTGTAGCTTTCATCTAGCTCACCAACTGATTCCGCATCACTCTCTGACTCAGAGTTACACTCCACTATCCCGAGAAAAGCTACGAAGTTATTCACTTCTTCTTCGCTATCACTGTCTGAGTCACTGTGATTGACTCCGATCATGGACTTCTCTGGTTTTCTTCTTCCATCAGCTTCACACTCAGCTTGTGTGTGTCCATACCCTTTACATGCATGACATTGAAATTCTCTCCTCTTCACAATTGGACACTCAGTCTTGAAGTGACCAAAGCCCTTGCACTCGTAACACTTAGCATCACCTCTCCTTGAGTTTTTGTCTGGTTCAGTACTTTTCTTACTCGAAGTGAATTTTTTCTGTCCTTGCTCTACCTTGCGTAGTGCTCTGTCAAACCTTCTAACCAACAAGCCTACTGGATCATCGTCTTCTGTTTGCTCTTTTTCAACTGAGGCAAGTGCAATTCCCTTATGTTCCTTTTTCCCACCAGATACTTCCATCTCATGAGCTTGAAGCATACCAACTACTTCATCAAATGTCATCTCATCAGTATTCAGTGACACACTCATAACCGCTTTGTAAGCCATAAATCTTGCTGGTAAACACCTCAGGAATTTCTTCACTAGTTTCTTTTCCTTGTACTTCTTTCCAAGAGTGAGTGCTTCTTGTGCAAGTGAACTGAGCTTGGAGCTGAAGTCACCGATAGACTCATTTTCTTCCATCTTGATTTCTTCAAAACGTGTTGCAAGCATGTCTTTCCTAGAACTCTGAACCTTAAGTGTTCCTTCAAAGTGTCTTTGCAGAATGTCCCATGCATCTTTCGCTGCTTCACATCCCTGAATCAGTTCGAATTGCTTTCTCGCCACGCTACAATGAATGACAGTGAGAGCTCTTGCATTGTACTTAGCCATCTTGTTCTCATCATCTGTCCAGAGCTCTTCATTCTTAGGAACATCATTCCCATCATCACCCCTTGCAACTGGCGAGGTCCAACCAGATTCCACAGCTTTCCACGCCAATGGGTCAATATCCTTGATGGTAGCCTTCATGCGCGCCTTCCAGAACCCATAGTTCCCTACCTCAAGGATCACCTTTGAGTTTTTCACCAGTTCTTGATAGCTTTCCATCTTACTCCGCAGGATCTTACCTGTTTAAGATAAACACAGATACCCGCTCTGATACCACTTGTTAATGTAAGATAATCAAGCTATATCAAGTAGAACACACAGTAGTACATGGTCAATTCTTCACAAGAAATATGACTAGATTAATTCTTTAAAAAGTACACAAAGTTCTTTATAAAAGCAATTAAACAAACAAGCTCAAGACAAACCTTGACTTGTTTGACTAGCCTTACACGTTCAAAGACTCACAACAGTCTCTGAACAACTTAAGCTTTTAACCCCTAGATGCTTTGTCTCTCCTTCTCCGGACTTACAAAACCACTCTTGCTAAAAGCTCTCTCTGTGTGTTAGATTTCTCGCAACTCCTAGGTCTCCTTTTTATATGCGGAGCCATCCTAGATCTGCACATCTAACTTCGATGGAAACTTTCCATTTCCTGTTCTTCAGCGAATAAGTCAATCTCCCTTTTCTTCAAGATTCGATTGGCTCTTCCTCAAGTCTTTCCTTTTTACTCAAGACTTCAATAACTCTTTTATTAATACTCCCTCCAGAACTCGTGCTTCTCTTAATCACTCGTCTTGTAGTCATAGTTCATGTCGCACTTCATGAACTACTTCTGCACTGCTACATCACCATCTTGAGCATACATCTTCANTCAATCTCCCTTTTCTTCAAGATTCGATTGGCTCTTCCTCAAGTCTTTCCTTTTTACTCAAGACTTCAATAACTCTTTTATTAATACTCCCTCCAGAACTCGTGCTTCTCTTAATCACTCGTCTTGTAGTCATAGTTCATGTCGCACTTCATGAACTACTTCTGCACTGCTACATCACCATCTTGAGCATACATCTTCATCAACCATACTTGTTGCCCAAAAAAAAAAAAATCTAAGCCAAGTACTAAAATCCAACTGCAACAAAAAAAAAACAAGTCTTTCTTGACTCAACCAGGGCTGTAGCTGGGGCCTATTTCCGTTGGTGTCTGCAAAAGAGAATGAAGTTAACATTTTTTGTTACAGAAAAATTAAGATAAAGAATATCTCATCTTTTCCATCATCAACTTCAGGCAGCTCATCATCAGCTTTGAGGCTTAACATCTTTAGTGGCTGCTCATCATCATCATCCTTGAGTTGAGATGTGCGTTGCTCATCTTTATTATCATCGTCTTCAGATTTGAGCTGGTTATTGTATTCATCTTCGTCATTTGATAGAAACCCAATAAATTAAAATGCACAAATAATAAACAAACAGTTTAGTAATAAAATAATAAAAATCATTTCGTACTATAAAGATAAAAAGTGTGATAAAAACTCTACTAAAAGTAAAATTAATTAACCAATTAGTTTGTATATCACTGTATAAAGATGTATAGATAAGACTATGGGGATGATTGGTTTAACTGTAGCTGTAAAAGTTTTACTGTAGAAAATAGTCTGTAGAATTTTTTGATTTAACTGGAAAAGATGTAGCTTTAAAATTTATTGCTACATCAACATATTTTTTATAGCAAAAAATATGTGGTTTAGAAAATAAAGATTTTACAACCATTTTTTAGTTTTTGGTTATAGTTTTAAAAAATAAAATAAAGCATGATTGGTGATTTAAATACTATAGATAAAAATTAAAGCTAAAGTCAACATTTACAACCCAACCAATCACCCACTATATCAGAATATAAAAAGTTTGTTATTCCATTGTTTTATGGATTACAACAAATGATATACTTTTATTTCATTTCGTCAAAATTATAGTATATTTTTAACTAATAACGAACATTACATTTCTAAATCTATCATATCAATAACTTTGACATACAAAATTTTATATAAAGTATTGTTTTCCTCACTCTAGAGATGTCACCTCATCAAATAGGTGGTTAGGGGCGCAACACCTATCATGAAAATCAAACCTCAACGTTTCATTTAAGTGACCCAATCTGACAAAGAGTTACTCTAAGTGTCTCGAAACGTGGCCT
Organism: Eruca vesicaria subsp. sativa; assembly: GCA_932364175.1. Classification (NCBI taxonomy): domain Eukaryota; kingdom Viridiplantae; phylum Streptophyta; class Magnoliopsida; order Brassicales; family Brassicaceae; genus Eruca; species Eruca vesicaria. The sequence goes on from CAKOAT010205710.1 coordinate 11,894, forward strand.
TTGTGATTTTAGGGTTGAACCCGTTTTCATCTCCACCATTCTAGATCTGATCACACCCAAGGGCTTATATCGTGTTGTTTCATCTTCGTCCTAACACTCCGAATAGAAACCAGTTGAAAATTCATCCTTTTAAAGTTCTTATTTACTCCAATGCCCACGATCTACCTTCAATGCGAACTTCACTCAAGCAAGGCGGTGGAACTGCAACTATAAAAATGTAAGCTTTCCCACTAGAACCATCTCCTGGTCATTTCGTCTAAACAAACCAGTAAATTATTTTCTGAGAAATGGCTAACACAACAATCTTTCTTTCTAATTTGAAGAATGGGCACTGTTCCTCCATCGTTCAAGTACGGTTGCTCTGTTTCTAGCAGACCATGAGCATCCGTTGCGTGGGGAACTCATGGGAGTGGATATGCTCATACTGGATTCACATGTTTGTTTGTACATCCGCTTGCGTTCATAACTAAAATATTTTTCTTGTTATATTTTTGAACGTTTCCGTCGTGTAGAATCATTGTTAGAAAGTTATTTTTACATATTCTCTAAGAGCCACATAAAGAGAACCAAGAAACGTTACAGAGAGATTTAGGCAAAAATCTAATTGATGTTCTCTCTGATACTATTGTTTTGTGTTATAAATATATGTATTCACAAAAACCCGTGATTTTTGGACTATATCCAGCAGAGAAAGAGACAGACGCAAAGCTTGCAAAGAAGGTCTTGCGCAACTTATCCAACCATTTAGTTTCTGTGAGGAAATCTTAGTGTTTACTCCTTGATTCATCAATTGAAAAACACATTCCTCTATGCCATTTCCTGCTGCGAATGTTTTTGTGTTTGGTATCTCATTTAACTTACAAAACTGCTTCCTTTTTTTTGTTTTTAGCAGTCCCAGAAGAAGCACAAGTATGATGATGCGAAACGGAAGAGACCAAAGAAAGAAAGGGTGAGGAAGATAGAAAGAAGACATGAAGAAATCAAAGAAATGACTTTTGATAAAAGGTAAAAACACTTCCTTTGTTTGTTTCACAACAAGGTTCAGACTGTTGCAGCGTCTTTCTACCATTAAATATTCACTGCTTATCATCACATTGCATGCAGTCAGATGATGCTGCTCGGTTATTGAATCGTGCTCACGACTTCTCAGTTGTGGGCTTACATGGCTATCTCAGAGGAGATTATAAAAAAAGATTGCATTTTATTTCTTCATTGAAGTGAATGCCTCTCTAGCTTTATTAGTTGCTGGATACTTTTTAGCAAGAAAAATATATACTGAATTTGTAAGCTTTGTTAGGCGATGCTGGTCCATCCCGAAAAGTATGGAGAATGAGATAGTAATTGAAGCTTATACGAACTTCATAACCCATATGAGGTAATGACTGTAGTTCATCATTTCTTTTAAGCTTACGTGGGTGTTGAGAATTTACCTGTAAGAATGGAATTTATGGTAATCTTTAGTTGCCATAACTTTGGAATCGGATAATTATTTTTTCTACATGTTAAATACTTATAGATAACATAATTATTTTTGTATGTATTAATTTAGTTTGGTTAATTCCTGCTCGAGACGGATAATGAAAAATTATCATGTCGGATTTCCTCGGGGGATGGATCTATATGAAAAAATTATCATGACATGTTGCATCAAGTTCCTCCATCTCTGATCTCCCTAGCTGTTTTCATTGAGAAATTCTTGCTATTTATTTGTCTTTTTTTCATTTACAATAGAATAATTGAGTTTGAGAGTTTATTATTTTGATGATTGCACTTAAAAGGACTTAAACAAGCCCCTGATATTGCTGACAAAGAGTTGGAGGCAGGGGAGGAAGACTAGGAGTAAGAAGTGATGCAGCTCGCTTTCGTATCAACGTAGTGGCGGTTTTTATCATCTTATTATGCCATACTTTGCGGCAGCCAAAACCAACATGGAGTTTTTGTGAGAGGTGGTTAAAGCAGAGGCCAAGCTGGTCGTGGCAGAAATAAAAAAGCTGGCCCAACTTGAGATTATAGTGCCTAAAAGTGGGATTGAAATTTGATCAAAAAAAAAAAAGAAAGTGGGATTGAAAAATGGAAAAATCTTTAACATGGTATTAGGAAGAACGTGTAGACAACAATAGCTGTCGTATTTCTACAGTTGTGGAATCATATGAACGTGCTCCTATCTTTCTAGGAGCAGCCGGAAATAAAGCTTTTGTTGCTCAGATTTGTGCAGTAATCTTTTCATAATTCAGTGGCTACATTAGAGTTGTTTCTGCTTGAGTCAGAGTTTAGAGTCTACAACGAGTGTACGATAGTTGAAGATGGACCGGCTATTTTCTTATGCATGGAAGATTGGAATAATTCCATCTCCATCAGTAGCATGACTCGCTTCATATTCAAGATATTGGGTTACAGTTGTTCATCTAATGAATAAGCAAAACCAAAACCAACTAAAAACATGTTCCAAAAATGATTTACAAACAATTTTCTTTCTATTAGTTACTAATACATGAATATGTTTTTTTAATTGATATAAGATAATTATCATTATGTTTGTAGAAAATATATTTTATGAGGTCAATGTAAAAAATTAGTTTCTGAAAATTAATCAGTATCATTTTAGAAAATTTAATCAATATCATAAATAACTTACAAAAATTAATCAGATAAACAGTGAAAGTTGTTATAATTTATTTTAAAAAAATTAATGTTACATGTAACTGAGAATAAATTAAGCATTTAAAAAAAATTACATCAAAATTGTTTTTAATTGTGAATCAGTATATGTAAGTATTGTGAACAGAAAATGTAAGGTTGTTGTATTTAATTTAATGTAAATGTTTTTAAAATACTAAAATAAAAAGCTCAACCATAAATTTAATGCTGATGTGAAAACAAAAAATATTTACTTGCATACTCCAAGAAAAAAATATAATGCAAAACAACCCAATAAACAAATAACAGAAATAAAATTAGATAATTTATTCTAAAACATATTTGGGCAATAGAGAGTATGAGGAATTTACGTCAATATCATATTATATTTGCAACAGATTATTCTCAATTGGTGAAGATGGTTTTGGAACTAGAAGAATGGCCAGTTTTTGTGAATTATTTACACAATATCAAGACACTCAAAGGGAGTTTCACTAGCTCAAATTTAATTTATGTACCAAGAACACTGAACACCCGGGCGGATGGTCTGGCACGCAGTGCCAGGAGTCAATTGTCTTTCGCTGTTCACATGGATATTCAGCTACCGGTTTGGTTCACAGAGTCAATATGACTTTGTATTTCGATGTCAAAAAAAAAATAAAAATAAAAAATATATATATATATAATATCTACATAATAAATATAGAACACAACTTCATTAATAATCACAATAACTTTATTTGAAAATTTAGTTAACCCCAACAAAACTGATGTTGAGTCCTTTACAACAAACGCAATCAACGGAAAAAATGATAAAAACTGAAATAATTAAAATAAAAACTTTTACATGAAAAAAATGTTAAAAATAATAATGGAACATGATCCCCGCGTAATGTGAACTTATCCGAGTATCTAATAAATAAATGATACAAAAAATTATCTTCAAATCTTTAAATCTTAAGAACTGGTTCTTTACATTTTATAATATTTTTTTCATTGAATTATTTTCAAATAAATTTACCATGAAATCCACCAAAAATTAAATAACACAAATATATATTTAACAGAATTAAGAAATTAGTAAATTGAATAACATTAGAATTTAAAGTATTTAGTAGAATAATTTAAATGTGAATAACACTGAACTCAACCTATGTTGTCTAACCTGTTGGAAGTAAGCTTAAAGATAACTTAGGATCTAAGTGTTACTAATCGAGCTTGAGTTATGATTAGGAGAAAAGGAAATATGGTTTGTTAAGAGAGTTTAGGAATTCTATAGATCTATACAAGAAGATGGTGAGGTGTGCCATGAACTTATGAGTTTTATAGATCATTGTGAGAGCTTAAGTTTTTTATAGAGTTTTCTTAAGATAATAATAAAGTTTGAGTTATTCTTATTTGATGTTGTTGAGTTCATACGATTACATTATAATATTTGGTGTCAGAGCAAAACAATCGGAGAGATCATGGCAACAGGTTCCATGTTGAAGGTTAAAGATCCAGGTGTGTCATACATCAGCTGCTCAATTCTTAGCTCGACCAATTACACTGTCTGGGTCATCCGAATGAAGATACTTCTGAAGGTGAACAAAGCATGGGATATAATCAAGAAGGGAACAGATGAAATTGATCGAAACGACATGGCTATAGCATTGGTCTTTGCATCAATACCAGAAGCCCTTATATTACAAGTAGGGTGATTAGGTAATGCAAAGAAGGTGTGGGAATCAATCAAAGCAAGACATATGGTGTTGATGTAAGATATCCGCCCTGAAGTATTCGCTGAGGTAGTTGCTGAAGCAGACGTCGTGTTGAGTGGTGAAAACCATGTGGAGTCAAGATGCTGAGCTGGAGTCGTGTAGCCTTAGAAAGCAAGGGTATATCTTGGAGAAAAGGCAACATGAATAAACTTGAGGAGCAAGTTTATGACTTAAAAGAAAGAGGAATAAGTGCATTCCAAGAAAAGGAATGTTGGACTTAATGTTATGGAAGATGTCCATATTGTGTTCCTTGGATACTAGGGTTTTGGGAACGTGGCAAATAAGTATAAGATAGTAATGGGGTTGTCTGTAGAGAGATAGAGACACAGAGACTGATCTTATAGAGAGAGAGAAGCTCTTAAGGTGTTTTTGGGTCGTGCTAAGCAGAGGGTGAAGTACTTGACGGCAGAGAGACATAAGTGAGTAGCTTAGGAATCTTTCAGTGACATGTGTTAGGGTGTTAACACTAGACGTGTAAAGCTGATTAAGAATATCTTGTAATAGAGTGTACAAGGCGATTTCTAGTAAAGCTATTGGTGTTTTGTCTCTTGATTTATCTTCTGCATTTCCTTATTGTGGTGTCATCTTTGCACTTACAAGTGGTATCAGAGCGGGACACCTAAGTTATCGGTGTAATCCTGAAGGTGAAGATGGATACGATTGTTACGATGCAGAAGGCAATCATGTTGAATGCGGACCAGTATGGTCATTGGAAGGCTCGCATGAAGCAGATGATTTGAGGAATCAATGAAGATGCGTGGAGAGCTGTGGAAATTGGTTGGGAGGAGCCTACCATAGTCACAGGAGATGAGAAGAAGCCCAAGCCAAAAGAGGATTGGTCAGAGGCAGAGCGCAATGCATCAAAATTTAATGCAAAGGCGTTGTCGGTGATTTTTGGAGCTGTTGAAGCAGAACAGTTTCAGCTGATTCATGAGAGTACTTCAGCTAAAGAGGCGTGGGAGATCCTGCTGAATTTGTTTGAGGGAGATGAGAGTGTCAAGAGAACACACCTAGACCATCTTGGGTCGCAGTTTGAGAATCTCAGATGGTCTGATGTTGATTCTATGGTGAGCTTTAGTGCCAAACTCAGTGCTATGGCGCATGAAGCATTTGTATTTGGAAAGAAGTACAAGGAAAAGAAGCTGGTAAAGAAGTTACTACGCTGTCTTCCAAAGAAGTTTGAAGCTCACAAGGCAGTCTTGCAGATGACTACAAACACGGATGAGCTCAAGTTTGATAAGCTTGTGGGTATGCTGAAGGCACAAGAGATGGAGACAGACAGTAGTTCAGTCTCTAGTTCAAGCAGTGCGTTAGGGAGTATAGCGCTTGCAGCTGACAAAGATGGTGATAGATTCCAGAAGCTTGAAGATACAGTGGGTATGTTGGCTAGGAATTTTGGTAGGACGAGTCACTCTTGTGGAAGAAATCAGTATGATCGTCAAGGAGGTGATCGTGGCAATGGTAGAAGAAGAGACTCTATTAAGTGCTACGAGTGTGAAGGAGTTGGTCATGTGAGGGCTGACTGTCCTGTGGCACGACGAAAAGAACTTAAGTACTCTGAGTGCAGAGGTGTTAGACACACAAGGCGCGAATGTCCAAACTCAAAGAAGGGAAAAGGAGCTCAGTCGTCTGATGATTCAGAATCTGAAGAAGATGACAAGGTGTTGAAGAACATGGTTGCATTTGGTGCACGCAAGAAGGGATCTAGTGAATCCTCTAATTCAAATCACAGTAAAGATGATGAGGAGTATCATGTGCTGCTCAACAAGTGGTTGAGGGTCAAGGATCAGAATCTGAGATTGGAGAATGTGGCTCAGAAGCAAAATGAGTTGCTTGAAGAACTTCGTGAAGAACTTGTGGCTGCAGAAGAGAAGAATGAGTCTCTAGAAGAGGAAGTTAGCAAGCTGAGAAGAGTTGCTACTGGTGAACAAGAGAGAGCAAGGAAGATAGAACGTGATTTGGCTGAGAATCACAAACAGATCAGAATGCTCAATAGTGGATCCAAGGAGTTGGATAAGATACTCTCAATGGGACAACCAGCCAAGGAAAGTTGGGGACTGGGATACCAAGGAAGTGAGAGTACTGGAGTACAGCAGAAGGGGCTGTCACACTTTGTGCATGGGAGCACATCAAAAGGTGGAACCAAGGAAGCTTGTCAGGAAGTGCGTCGGGACGTACGACAAGGAGTACGGCAGGAAGTTCTACAGTGATATTGCGTGCAAACGCACACCAATTAACCTAATGTGCACACTACCACAATCGAATGGTATGTCGATGTATCACTTTAGGATCGAATCCACAGAGACCAAATATTACACTTTATTTCTATAGGATCAAATTCAAGCTAAAACGATTAAGTGTTGTGAAGAGAAAAATCGCGAGAAACAAATAATAAAATTGGGTTTTAAATTCAGGATATAAGGATGTCAACCTAGTGTATCTCATTGGGTGTTAACCATACTGAACCAAACAATTATTCAAGCTCTTTAAGTGCAACCTAGAACATAGATTTCTTACTAGAACACCTTGCTCTCGCAGGTGTGCTCCTTTCGCGGAGGAGCTTGATACCTATGCTCTCGCGTGGATCAAGGCTCGACAACAAACATTAAGCACATACCTAATATGCTCACATCACACCCTGATATCTACTTTCGCTGACCAGAGATGTGATGCTTGCTCTCAACAGATCTAGCAACCTAATTCATGATTAATGATAAAAGATTAAACTTGGAATCAAATACTAAGTGATCAAATCAGCATCAACAGTAAGAACAGTGGGGACCAAAGACGAGAATGGGGCTTATCTATGTTCAGTTCAATGGATCATCACCCTAGAATCCCAGGCTAACAAATCGTCTACTCGATCATAACACAAGAGAACACACAATTAATGACTGAATAATGCATCAGATAAATCAAAGTATAAAGAGGGTTCAAGGAATTCTTCTCTAGAAACCAAGAGGAGGAAGCCTTGGCCCTTACAAAATAGCTAGAACAAATCTTCAACAAAAAGTCTCAACAAGTTTTCTTTGTGTAAAAATCTAGTCTATGCTCTATGTCTGAAAGAGTAGAGGCGGCCAGCGTTCCTTTATTCGAAGAACGATGCCTGCTAGGGTAGAGAGGAATGCTGAATTTTTCTCTTTCCTGAAATAGATTAGAGGTTTCATTAAAGAACGGGAGCAAACCGGGTTTGCTCCACATGGGTGCTCCGCGATGGAAAACTCTAGTTTTTGCATTCTTTCTTCCATATGCTCCTTCTAGTGCAATCCAACTCGTTCTTCACCTGAAATAACTCAAAACAGACTAGGAATACTCCAGGAAAGCGCAAATATGACATGCAAAGCATGTGGGTAATATGTCAAAAATACAACATATCAATTCCCCCAGACTTGGATCCTTGTTTGTCCTCAAACAATGTCAAGTTCCAGATCAGTGGGAAAGGTTTGCAAGTGTGGGAACTCTCTCATTTCAGCAACCATACTTTAACCACAAATCCTGGAACCATATAAGCAGACATACTAGGATGACACACCCTTACCAGAACCCCACTGACTGCTGTTCAAATCGGCTTCATACTTTATATCTCAAATCTACAAAAGTCAAACCTTCCAAACAAAAACTCCTTATATTCATTTAAGATCAGTGTGAGCTTCTTGTCATAGGTATTATTCAGGGTAGACGGGCTAGGTATGAGAAAGGCTTTTTCAGTGTTTAAAGTGGAGTTAACAAGTTTTTAGGTTTTACCATGTCCTTGTAGAGGGTGCAGGATATCACACAAAATTGCCAGAGAGGATGGATCCATTGATCTCCACGAACCCTCACTCGTTTTCTCTGCAGAGCAATCGCTCCTTGTTCCTCCTTTCTTTGACATGTCGCTCTCTTCCTTTCAGATCACCCCTTCTACACACTATTTCATTTCCACTTAGTTCTTTGCTTCTATGATCGACCAGGGGCAATGTTTCGGTTCTTCTCCTTCTCATCATCTTTTAAAACTCTTGGGACATATATAATACTGATTTTTTTTGACTGAATAGTGAAATGACGATTTCAGATGATGATGATGACGAGAAGGAGGTAATTACATATAGTGTGCCTCTGGTGGTTCTGACTTTAGCACTTCTTTCACCATTTGGTCTTTTCTGTTCGGATCACCCTACTGACTGCTCTCTTCTTATTGGATCATGTACATCTTTGCTCTGAATCGTAGTCTGTGAGCAAAACAAATGAGAGCAGTGTTGATCCTTTATTCTCCAGCCCTTTTGCACATATCTACACATATGAAACTTCAGAACAAAATGCATGAGGGTGAAACAAAGGTTTTAAGGTTCAGGGTGGGAACTAGCTAAAGATGAGCTAGCCACTCAAGATCAACAAGATGGGTAGAAAGAATTAAGATGTCCTGAGTGTAATCTCGTTTCCCTAATCTAACGCCCATAATAAGAAGAATTAAGTCAATATTAGGTTCAAGTTAGATGGAGTTTAAGTCTTTCCAGAATAACCGCTACAAGCAGAAATATTCTGGAGAGCAAGGTGAGGTAAAGTCAGGGGGTGTTCTAGGTCCAAGTGAACGTCTTTCATCACTTCTAAGGTCACTGAATAAGATATTTAAAGCACGAGATGGTTAGATAGCATCATAAGATAAGGTCCTGATTCCCACATAAGTTTGACTGACTCGATCCTAACACTGACTCAATAAATGAAAACAGAAACATGACTGACTCAAGAAACAAAAACAGAAGCAAATAGAGTTCAGAAACACACATGTGCCTCCGCCAAACTTACTTCACACGGTCTCTGGTGTGAAAATAAACCTAGAGTCAGCCAACCAGACTTACTTGATACTTATCTGGCGCGGAGCAGTCTGACGGAGCAGGTTAGATTTTCTCCTTGGATGTGCTTTGTCCGTAGAACAGAGGTCTCCTTTTTTTTTTTTGAAACTCAATGAAATAAAGCAAAAGATAAACAAAGAAAAATCTTAAAAAAAATTTAAACTCACGAGTGGGTTGCCTCTCACCAAGCGCTTATTTAAAGTCACTAGCTTGACTTGGTGATGGGGATCAGTTTGGTTGAGTAGGAGGGCATGTTCCAAAACAAGCTCCATAATCAGACATGTTCAGCTTCAAAAATCTGTTCAACAACCCTTTCACAGGAGCTTCCCCCTTCTCCTTCAGCTCATGTGTGAGAATGGCTCTGACTTTAGAGAACGGTTTGGAGGTACCCTTGCACTTTACCTCATACTCAATGGAGTTCTCATCACACTTGAGAGGTATCAAAGTCATTGTAGGATCTCCCTTGACCCTTTTCTTCCGGACTTTATGTTTCACCCTTGAATTCCCTCTGAATTTAGTAGGATCAGTGCTAGGATTTTCATCAGAAAACAGCCTACTCTCACCCTTATCACCATTCTCCTTCTCGGGAACAACCTTCAGCTTTTCTACATCAAACACTGAGATGCAAGAGGCGTGTGATGAGGAAGATCTGGTGGGTACAGCCTTGTAGAAAACTTTCTTGTTAATGTTGGAGAAGCAGACTCTCTTGTTGGACATATCGATGGTTTCTCCAACAGGAGCCATGAATGTCCTTCTGAATATCAAAGGCATCTCATGATCCTTGTTCATCTCAACAACTTGAAACTCAGCACGAACAACGCATTCCCCTACTTGAACATGAAGGCTGCGGATGGTTCCATATGGGACTGCTTTGGAAGAGTTTGCAAAGGTTAGGGTCAGCTGAGAACGCTCAACACCAGGAATACCCAAATCGTCTACAATAGTCTTCGAGACGAGATTCACACAAGAACCAGAGTCACAAAGAGCGTTCTTGAAGGTTGTTCCTGCGATGGAACATGAGAAAACAAACTTTCCAGGATCATCAACCTTAGGAAATACCTTCAGTGGAGGTGTAGACAGTGCTTTGGTATAGAGGTCTTTGATCTCCTCTTGAGTCTCTCTACAATTTTTAAGGAACTTGAGCAATTGGCGAATCTGCAGAGCATCTTCAAATGCAAATTGTTTAGGAAGCCTTCTCACAATCTTGTTAAAACCTGCCAACTGCTCTTCACTAATGGGATCCATCAGATGTCTGGGTGGGATTGGGTAGGGAACCTTAGGAACATAGACTCGAGTTGGTGGAGTCTCAGCAGATTCGTCAAGAGCAGTCTCTGCAGAGCTAGTAGGTTGCTCTGTTTCGCCTGGAGCAGTCTCAGCAGGTTGATCCGGAGTAGTTCGAGCGACCCCAGGAGGTTGCTCTGAACTTTCTTCTGTCTCTGGAACATCCTCAGCAGGTTGCTCTGATTCTTTCTGCTTAGCTTTCTCTGCAGCAGTAAATCGCCTTGGTGTTGGATCATTCAGCTGCCTACCACTTCTCAATTCCACTACATAACACTCCCTTGGATTTTTATCAGTTTTTCCAGGGAGCGTCCCCTGCTGTCTCTTGACACTCTCTGCAGTCTGAGCGAGAGCAATGTCAATCTGGCGCATGTGACTACTCAGTGTGTCATATTTCGAATTGAGCTCAATGAACATTTTCTCCATCCTTGTGTTGGTATCCGTAGCAACCTGGTTCAACGCCTTGATCTGTATCTGTTGACTCTGGAGCAGTTGCTGCATCATGTTCCCCAAAACCTTCATATCACTCTGTCCACCCCCTGAATTAGCTAGAGCATCTTGCGGGTTGCTCTGCTGATTCTGATGGTTCTGATTTTGGTTTCTGGCTTTGAAATTGGTTCTGAGCTTAGTTGAAAACGAAAGTCTTGCCCTGGAAATTTGGAGGGAAATCTCTCTGCTGCGGAGCACCTTGCTGCTGATTTCGCTGCATCTGATCCCCAGAATTCTCTGTGTTGTTCCTCTGGTGAGAGAGCGGGTTAGGGTTGCTCCGGTAGTTGGGATTCTGATAGTAGCTCCGATTCTGGACATACCCTTGACCATTGATGTAGAGAACCTCTTGATGATTCTCTCCCTTTGTTCCTCCCTTAGAAGTAAGATCGTTAGCTATTTGCTCTGATGTAGCTTCGTCCATGTACATAACTTGCCCCTCACTGCTCTTTAGGAGCAGATCAACCTTGGTAGTGAGCTCATCTTCCACTGACCATCAACACTGTTCACCTTCTTGGAGTGATCTGCCTCTGGGTTCTTCTTCACAGAACTAGCAGCCATTTTCTCTATTAGTTCGAACGCACCGTCTGTGGTCTGTGTCATGAAGTCTCCCTTGCTCGCAGCGTTCAGAGCATTGTGGAACTCCCACTCGACACCATCACAAAATATTCCCAGAACGTGATCCTTCTCAAATCCGTGATGAGGGCACTCCCTAAGGGAGTCATTGAATCGCTCTCACACATCGTTGAATGGTTCATTTGCATGCTGCTTGAAAGAGGAGATCTTATTCCTGAGAGTTGATGTTTTAGACTTCGTGTAGAAGTGTCCCAAGAAGGCTGATCTGACTTGCTCCCATGTAGTGAGAGAGCCTGTAGGGAGCGACTTGAGCCTTGAAGCTTTGTCCGCTAGAGAGAACGGAAACAGCATGCACTTGATGTAATCAGGGGGTACTCCATTAGCGCGAGTGAAGCTACAGATCTCTTCAAAAGCCTCAATGTGTTCCATAGGTATCTCAGCTGGGAGCCCATGGAACATCTTCCTCTGCACCAGATTGATCATAGCAGGGTTGATCTCGAAATCTTGTATGGCACATGGTGGTGGAGCAATCGTGGAACGCGTATCAGGGATGTTCCGCGGCATATTTTGCTCGCCAATTTGTGCAGCTTTTTCCTGCTTCTCCTGACGTTGACGAGCAGCTTCTTGTGCTTGAATGGTCTGCTGCATCTGGAGCATTTACTGTTGCATCAGAGCCAATGCTGTAGTGAGATCATTCTGGTCGCCGTGATCGCCCATTGTGGCGTGAGTTAACCTCGGTTGTTGTCTGTTGGTTCTTTCTAATCTTGCTAACTCTTCATTGGTGAGCGTGACTAATGGACTTGAGGTGTGGCTTCGAGTATTTCTACTGGTCATACACCTGGAACATCAGCTGCAAGCAAAGAAAAGATAGAGTAAGTTTTAGACTAGAAAAATTGCCAAAAATAAAGGTAAATTCTTGGTCCCCGGAAACGGCGCCAAATTGATATTGTGTGCAAACGCACACCAATTAACCTAATGTGCACACTGCCACAATCGAATGGTCTGTTGATGTAGCACTTTAGGATCGAATCCACAGAGACCAAATATTACACTTTATTCTATAGGATCAAATTCAAGTTAAAACGATTAAGTGTTGTGAAGAGCAAAATCGTGAGAAACAAATAATAAAATTGGGTTTTAAATTCAAGATATAAGGATGTCAACCTAGGGTATCTCATTGGTTGTTAACCATACTGAACCAAACAATTATTCAAGCTCTTTAAGTGCAACCTAGAACTTAGATTTCTTAACTAGAACACCTTGCTCTCGCAGGTGTTCTTCTTTCGCGGAGGAGTTTGATACCTATGCTCTCGCGTGAATCAAGGCTCGACAACAAACATTAAGCACAGACCTAATATGCTCACTTCACATCCTGATATCTACTTTCGCTGACCAGAGATGTGATGCTTGCTCTCAACATATCTAGCAACCTAATTCAGGATTAATGATAAAAAGATTAAACTTGGAATCAAATACTAAGTGATCAAATCAGCATCAGCAGTAAGAACAGTGGGGAGCAAAGGAGAGAATGGGGCTAATCAATGTTCAGTTCAATGGATCAACACCCTAGAATCCTAGGCTAACAAATCGACTACTCGATCATAACACAAGAGAACACACAAGTCATGACTGAATAATGCATCAGATAAATCAAAGTAGAAAGAGGGTTCAAAGATTTCTTCTATAGAAACCAAGAGGAGAAAGCCTTGGCCCTTACAAAATAGCTAGACCAAATCTTCAACAAAAAGTCTCAATAGGTTTTCTTTGTGTAAAAATCTAGTCTATGCTCTCTGTCTGAAAGAGTAGAGGCAGCCAGCGTTCCTTTATTCGAAGAACGACGCCTGCTAGGGTAAAGAAGAATGCTGCGTTTTTCTCTTTCCCGAAATAGATCAGAGGTCTCATTAAAGAACGGGAGCAAACCGGGTTTTCTCCGCATGGGTGCTCTGCGATGAAAAACTCTTGTTTTTGCATTATTTCTTCCATATGCTCCTTCTGGTGCAATCCAACTCGTGCTCCACTTGAAATAACTCAAAACGGACTAAGAATACTCAAGGAAAGCACAAATATGATATGCAAAGCATGTGTGTAATATGTCAAAAACACAACATATCATACAGCGCGTAGCTGTGAGTAACAAGCCGAAGGGAGTACATCAGTGCAGAAACATGAAGGTTGGACAGGAGGTTCTGAAGCATGGTTGTGCATCTGGTACAAGGAAGGAGTCTGATCGGTGCATCAGCAACTGTGTCAGGCCCTAGAAGAAGCAACATCAGATGTGTTGTTGGTTCTGTGGGAAGGTTGGACACAAGAAGGTGGAGTGTTTTGCTCGTGAGAAGAGTAGAAACATGGCCAAGAAGGTGAACAAGACGTTCATTAAACCCAAGAGGGTTGAAGAGGTGTTCTTAGCCAAGAGTGGCTTACTTGATGAGGTCAAGAAAGGGACATCAGAAGAAGGGTGCAGCTCTAGTGATAATGATCTTGATGTTGATCAAGAAGCATCAAGTCTGGAGCCAGGACACGGAGTTGTTTGTGGTTCAAAGGGGAAGGAGATCGAAGTGCGTCAGGAAGTGATGCGAGATGATCTTCAGAAAGGTGATAGTGAAATCACTCCAAGACAATAGCAACGAGTTCAGAGGAAACTCGGTGTGGATGAGGAGGGGCTCATGGTCAAGGAGACGACGCATGAAGGAAGCCAAGTCCTCAACAGAAGTGGGTCGAAAGGTAGTTCGTCAGGTGCGTCAGATCGTGATGTAGTACTTGTTATTCCGCTGCAGCAGGGGCTGTGTCATGATTATACATGAAGAGACAGACGTGTGTGTCTGTAGGCTTGACATCTAAGCATCTGTGTTTTAGCTTAGCATGCAATCAAGCAGGGGGAGAAGTGGTGACGTTCTGGTCCAAGGAGTGCATATCTCATGGGGGAGAAGAGCATGGTGATGGACGTCCTAAACTAGATGGTGCTTATCTCATGGGGGAGAAAAGCATGGTGTGGTGCACATATCGTGGGGGAGAAAAGCACAATTAGCATGGAAGTTTCCAGATGGGGAACGTGGTTGTTTAACCAGAAGAACGTTGTGCGTGATGGGCACACAAAGCTAAAAGGGGGAGATTGTTGATGTAAGATGTATGCCCTGAAGTATTCGATGAGGTAGTTGCTGAAGCAGACGTCGTGTTGAGTGGTAAAAACCATGTGGAGTCAAGATGCTGAATTGGCGTGTAGACTTGGAGAAAAGGCAAGAGGAATAAACTTGAGGAGCAAGTTTATGACTTAAAGAAAGAGGAATAAGTGCATTACAAGAAAAGGAAAGTTGCACTTAATGTTATGGAAGATGTTCATATTGTGTTCCTTGGAGACTAGGGTTTCAGGAACGTGGAGAATAAGTATAAGATAGCAATGGGGTCGTCTGTAGAGAGATAGAGACACAGAGGCTGATCTTAAAGAGAGAGAGAGAGAGAGAGGGAGAGAGAGAGAGAGAGAGAGAGAGAGAGAGAGAGAGAGAGAGAGAGAGAGAGAGAGAGAGAGAGAGAGAGAGAGAGAAGCTCTTAAGGTGTTCTTGGGTCGTGCTAAAGCAGAGGCTGAAGTACTTGACGGCAGAGAGACATAAGTGAGTAGCTTAGGAATCTTTCAGTGACGTGTGTTAGGGTGTTAACACTAGACGTGTAAAGCTGATTAAGCAGATCTTGTAATAGAGTGTACAAGGCGATTTCTATTAAAGCTATTGGTGTTTTTTCTCTTGATTTATCTTCTGCATTACCTTATTGTGGTGTCATCTTTGCACTTACATATGGGAGATGATAGACAAAGAAGCAATGTTACAAACTCTAATGGCTGAATTTGATAGACTTAAGATGAAAAAAAATAGATACAATCGAGGATTTTGTCTGGAGATTATCCGAAATATCTTCAAAATCATCAGCCTTAGGGGAAAATGTTGAAGAATCTAATCTGGTCAAGAATTTTCTTCAAAGTCTTCCTAGAAAGAAGTACATACATATTGTAGCTTCTCTTGAGAAAGTACTTGATTTAAACACAACCAGCTTTAAAGACATCATTGGGCGTTTAAAAGCATATGAAATCGAGTTTGTGAGGAGGAAGAAGAAAGTGGTGAGAATCACAGCAAACTTATGCATGCTAATATGGAAAATTCACAAACCTATCAATATCACTGAGACTACAATGGTGAGTATAGAACCAGAGGCAGAGGAGGAATATTTTCCGGTAGAGAACGTGGTCGTGGGAGAACTTACCGCGACTTGATATGTCTAAGATCACATGTTTTAGATGTAATAAACAGGGCCACTTTGCAAGTCACTGTCCACACCGGTTGTTGAAACTTCAAGAGGCATATGAAAGCAAAGAAGGTGACACTCACGAAGCCGATGGTTTATTAATGCACGAAGTAGTATACCTTAATGAAAGAAAGGTGAATCCTAAGGAGTTTAAAGCATGCTTGGATGGAGAGAAAATATGGTACCTAGATAATGGAGCTAGTACTAATCATATGACTGGGAACCGAAGCTACTTCAAACAACTTGATGAAATCACTACAGGTACTCTGAGATTTGGAGATGATTCACGTATCAACATAAAAGGAAAGGGGTCTATTCTTTGCCTTACCAAAGAAGGAGACCGAAAAACATTTGCGGATGTGTACTACATACCGGATTTGCGAAGAAACATTATCAGTATATGTCAAGCCACTGAGTTGGGGTGCGATGTACGAATCAGAGAAGACTATCTCACTCTACATGATAATGATGGGAAATTCATAACTAGAGCCAAACGATCAAAGAATTGGCTCTATAAAGTAAGTATGGAGATCGTAGAAACTGAATGTCTGCAAGCAATTGCTAAAGGTGATTCAACGGTTTGGCACGCGAGACTTGGACACATCGGATCATATTCTTTGAAGACAATGGAGAGAAACTAGTTAGTCATTGGAATGCCAAAGATCAATATCAGCAAAGAAATATGCACATCTTGTCTTCTTGGTAAATAAACAAGAAGGCCCTTTCCACAAGCAACACAATTTCATGCTGCACACGTTCTAGAACTTGTCCATGGTGATCTCTGCGGTCCAATTACACCTCCAACAACTGCAAAGAATAGGTATATTTTTGTAATTACTGACGATCACTCTCGATATATGTGGTCTATTCTCTTAAAGGAGAAGGGAGAAGCTTTTGATAAGTTCAAGAGATTCAAGAAGATGGTCGAGAGTGAAACAAAGGCATCGATCAAGACATTTAGAACAGATAGAGGAGGAGAATTTACCTCATCAGATTTTAACTCTTTCTGCAAAGAATCCAGTATTTTAAGACATCCAACCGCTCCATACTCTCCGCAACAAAATGGTGTTGTAGAGAGGCGAAATAGAAGACTTATGGAGATGACCAGGAGTTTGATGAAACATATGGGTATACCGAATGTATTTTGGGGGGGGAACTGTAAGGCATGCACCCTACCTGATCAATAGAGTTTCAACCAGAGTTCTACTCGATCAGACTCCATATGAAGTGTTCAAGAATAGAAACCCCAGTGTTACACATCTCTGTGTGTTCAGCTGCGTTTGTTATGCTAAGATTGATACGCCACATGCTAAGAAGCTTGATGATCGATCTTGAACCCTAGTTCATCTAGGAACAGAACCAAGCTCTAAAGCTTACAGGTTATATAGCCCGGTCCAACGGAGAATTGTGGTAAGCAGAAATGTGGTATTTAATTAAAACAAACGATGAGAATGAACTTCTTTGTCCATCATTGAAAAACAACACGGTACGTTTCACATACCACGTGGAGATCATTTAAACAGTGAGATTCTTTATCAAGATACATGACCAGATGAAGAAGAAGATCAGAATGATAATAACAACGAAGTTGATATCTCTGATGTCAACGTACAAGAGAGTCATTCTGATGTATCCCCGATAAGATCAACAAGAATTA
Organism: Eruca vesicaria subsp. sativa; assembly: GCA_932364175.1. NCBI lineage: Eukaryota > Viridiplantae > Streptophyta > Magnoliopsida > Brassicales > Brassicaceae > Eruca > Eruca vesicaria. The sequence goes on from CAKOAT010205710.1 coordinate 29,407, forward strand.
TCAAGAGACTGAGCTATTTAGATGATTATGTACAACTAGCTGAGGAAGAGGTCGAGCATCTACTACTCTTAATCAATGAAGAACCTTGGGATTATAGTGAATCCATAAAATATAAGAGATGGAGAAAGTCGTGTCAAGATGAAATAGATTCAGTTATCAAAACAACACATGGGTTCTGGTCGATCTTCCAGCAGGGGAAAAAGAGATAGGTTTGAAGTAGACTTTTAAAATCAAACGTAATGCTGATGGAACCATAAGCAGATACAAGTCAAGGCTCATATCAAAAGGTTACATCCAGCGTTACATAATAGATTTTGAAGAGGTTTTCACCCCCGTGACTCGTATCGAAACTGTGAGGTTCATCATCACGTTAGCTGCATTAAGAGGCTGGGAAATACACCACTTAGACGTTAAAATCGATTTTCTTCACGGTGACTTAAAGGAGGACGTATATGTAACTCAAACAGAGTAGTTTTAGATCAAAGGAAATGAGGGAAGAGTATATAAACTAAAGAAAGCTTTGTATGGATTAAAACAAGCTCCTACGGCTTGGAACGAAAAGTTAAACCAAGCGCTTCAGGAACTTGATTTTGATCGTTGTGCAAAGGAACCATCTCTATATAAGAAGGTTCGAGCAGGACATGTTCTCTTGGTAGCCGTGTATGTGGATGATCTATTGATTACATGATCTAATCTCGAGATCATACTAAATTTTAAACATTGTATGGCCAAGAAGTTTGAGATGGGCGATCTCGGAAAATTAACATACTACCTTGGCATCGAGGTGTCTCAACATGACGGTGACATTACATTGAAATAAGAATGGTATGGTAAGAAGATTTTAAGTGAGACATGCATGAAAGACTGTAACCTTGTTCATATACCAATGGAGTTTGGTTTGAAAGTATTGAAGGCACAAGACGAAGATGATGTTGACGAGAAGGATTATAGACGGATGATTGGTTATATTAGGTACCTATTACACACGTCCTGGAAATGAGCAAAAGGCTAACATCTTAACAAAAGCGTTAAGAAGAATCAAGTTTAAGAAGATTAGAGAACTTGGTGCAGTTCAAGATTTAGAAAAAAGTTAACTTTAAGCTTAAGGGGAAAATGTTGGAAGTAAGCTTAAAGATAACTTAAGATCCAAGTATTACTAATCCAACTTGAGTTAGGATTAGGTGAAAAGGAAATATGGTTTGTTAAGAGAGTTTAGGAATTCTATAGATCTATATAGGAGGATGGTAAGGTGTGCCATGAACTTATGAGTTTTATAAATCATTGTGAGAGCTTAAGTTTTTGAGAGAGTTTTCTTAAGCTAATAATAGATTTGAGTTATTCTTATTTGATTTTGTTGAGGTCATACGATTACATTGAGATAATATAACCTAACCCATGTTATCAAACCCAATCGATTCTAAATAACCCAAATGATGTAATTAGACTCAGTTATCTTGGGATCAAATTCTGATAGACAAACATGTTGAATATATTTATATATATAGGATTAAGTTCTCCTGAGTTAGTTGGTTTAATCAGACTATGTTATCTTGGGATCTATGTTTGTAATGATGTGATAAGAATTTGTCATTTGTCGGTACTATGTTTGTGAATTTGAATTTGGGAGTGAATTTTGTAATATATATTAAACAAAAAATCCTATGATGACCATGCTTATGTTTTCTGATAGGTGTAAAACAGAAACGGTTCAACCAACGATTTTAGTTTAAAGTGATGCAATTAGAAGAAGGATCATTTAAATTATCAATACACCGGTTTAAAATATAGGTGAGAAAATTATAATATATGTAATGCTATAGTTAGCCTATAATGCCATTTTTAAAAAAAAATCTTTAGTAACCAAAAGGTTATTAAATAAAAAGTGAGAAACTCTGTGAAGATGTTCAGTTCTCTAGCACTAATTACAAGATTATAACTTAAAAACATTTAAAAACAGTGGACAAGACTTAAAAACAAGGATTTATATCCAGTCCTAGAGAATAATTGGTTGTGGCTATACATGTTTTGGTCAGCCAAAAACTAATTTAGAAATATATTTTAACCTACTAAGCTTTTTTTCTTTAAAAATCTACAGCTAAAATATCTCTAAAAAATTACAAAATAACTGTAGAAAACTTTATTTCTAAAACAAAAAAAAAAGTAAATGTTTTATAAAGCTATATCAAACGAATCTACAACAAATAAATTTACCACATCATTTCTACAACTAAAAACATAAAGTTACAATTCATTCCCCGATTATAATACCTCAAAATTTAGTAGTTCCCATATTTTTACATCAAAATAAAACTTACAATATTAGTAAAACCAAAAATGTATCGCGTGTGACTATTCTAAGTCGTATATTTTGTTCCAATTCTGCCTGTGTCTTCGCACAAAGTAGAATAACTCTAAACTGCTCCTATCATTCTCCAACATACCTATGTTGTTGCCAACATTCTCAAACATACAAACGTTGTTCCTATTACTCTCCAGCAGACCATACACTTTTGTAACATAACCAAACTCTGGTCCGTAGAGACGACTTGCACATGCCGCTTTGTAACTCATCAATCTCATCACCTCCAAATCACCTGACAACATCATAATTCACTTTCAGTCTGAATCTGAAGACAGTGTTAGAGTTCTGTTGTGTATAAAGGATATACCGTTGTTCTTTTCTGCCTCAAGCTTTTTCATTTCTGTCTCGAGTATCTCGGGGGAGAAATGGCGATTAAGCCACCACTTAGCTCGAAGCGTCCATGATGTAACAGTGAACATTCTAGGTGTCGGGATGTATCGAACAGAGTATGTTTGTTGACACCCTTCTTCCCCAGATCCGTTGAAGCACACCGACATTCGGTCTTCATCAACATTCTCAAAGAAGAGAATCAACATCTCTGCAAACTCTTTCCAGATTTCAGGCTCCGGAAAAGAAGCTTCTACGTGCAATGCTATCATTTCGAGTAAGGACTCTCTACTATAATCATCTGCAAGTTGAAAAAAAAAATGGTATTAGAGAGACAGACTTAAGAAGGATTCAAGGTCTCAAGAATGAAAAAGGTGTTTGGTGGCTTGACCCTGAGTATAACTGTATAAGTACCTTCTTTTGACATTTCAATAAGCTTTTTCAGAGTAGTTACACAACTAGGATCAATCTTTAAGATATCTTCGTAGCATTTTGCGAGCTCGTCGCTGTTATTATGAAACTTCTCCTTCATAGCAGCCTTAATCCTATAGCAAAACAAACAAAATCCCACTTCAGAAACTCCTTTGTTACCATATTCTAACTTCCTAAGGCAAACCAGACACTAAACTAATAGGGACTGAGAAGATACTTTTTATACCTGAAAGGTTTGATATCATGTACTTTGTTACATATCTCCTCAACCACTTTCATCGCTTCATCTACACGGCCTCCAATCAAGAGAAGCTACAGGAAACATATAATCAGTCATAGACATTCAAGCTTTTGAGGGAGGAACATTATTATGAGTCATCTTTTTACCTGTACAAGAGGATGTAATGCAGCCAAAGATACATAACGAGGAGACTGCATCGTAAGCCGCAGATACTCCACTGCGTCCTTATAATAAGAATCATTGACTATCTTTCCATGGAAATCAGGATCTTCGGGCGGTTTCAAAGGAAGCAACCATGGATCCATGTCCCCTAACAAAACAAACAAACAATAGAAGCCATGAAATCAATCAACAGAACTGGTTGTGGGTTTAGAAAGCATAATGCTCGAGCTAAAGAAAATTCCACCAACCAAGAATTTGAATAAGAGCGGGATCGAATGCAACTTCAGCTCTCAAAGGCTCTTCGTTTTCTTCAGATGAGGCATAGATTCGTGGTGGTTCGGTAAAATGCTGAGGACTCTCTAGTTTTACATTCTCCAGCTTCACCTTCACCTCCACCACTGACCCTGAGTCACGGGTGGACGCATCAGAATTTACTTCATAATTCCCTACAGAAGCCTCTGATTCGTTTCTAACAGAAACAGAAGACTCCACAGAGTAAACAGACTCGTTCCTGGGTGAACACTCAGCCATAACACCAGATCCTGACTCCGACATATTAGATATGCTGTCACTGCAATCTGCGTCTTTAGGTTCCAATTCGTTTGAGTATTTCCTACACCACAATCTGTAGCATGTGATTCCTATATATAGATTGGTGCGTGGAAGGTTCCCCAGATCACGGCTCCGCATCATACTGCAAAAACAAGAAGATAAGTCAACAAAACTAATTGAAACAAGAAACAGTAGTACACCGCCCTTAGGGTGAATAAAAGGTTGAATATATGCAATTACATTGAAAGTAGAATAACTAAAAAAAATAAGCTACATAAATCCTGACACATCCTTAAAACCAAGTTCAAGAAGACATCATGAAAGTGTACCCAATTGCAGCATACTCGGCCTCCTTCTCCATACCATGCTCGAGTAAATGACAAATTTGTTCGAACCAAACCATGAGCCTCTCCTGTCCAAATGACAGTTAAACTCAAAGTCAGTCTCAAGCCTTTGAACAATACTCAATCACAAACAACTACAAGTTCTTCTCCAATACAATGGAAGTAGCTACAACACAATCCAGCTAAAGAATAAGAAAAAAAAAAGAAAAATCTAAAAGAGGGGACCTCTTTATACTGTTTACCAATCTTCCCAATCCAAGTATCATATATTCTTGCAATCTCCTCAACATTGTTCTTGTCAGGTTGCAAGTGACTCAGAATCTGTATTTGAGCCTGCAAGAAACAACACAAACCCGACAAAAGGAACATGTAAGAAACAGAAAGCAACAATAGCAAACAAGCAAAGCACAAGTTCCTATCATCTTTGGAGAAGGGAACATGTAAGAAACAGACAGGAAAAACAAACAAAGCAAAAAAAAGAAAGAAAGAAAGAGAGAACCTCGTATTTGAGGCGGTTCATGGTAGGAGAGCCATCTCTCATAGTCCCTTGCATCAAAAGGCTAAGAACACCGCTTGCTTCTCTCCAGTTTCTCTGGCGAAGCAGCTCACTGAGGATCTTTGGCAACCTTTTGAGGTAATTGCTTCGGGTACTACTCCGCTCAAGAAGACTCAGAAGGTAAGACGGTTTCGCCACGCAGAGCATAGTCCTCTTGAACTTCCTATCTAGCACGTCATCCGAGCTACCCACGCGCCGCCGCTTATTCTCTTTCATTGTCATGTCCTCTACAATCTCACTCTTCACTTCCGTTTTCACCATTGCCTTACTCGAATCTTCGATTCAGTTCAAACACAAGGGAAAATTAGGGCTTCTCACCGCCCAAACGACGGGAGTGGTTCCGGCCACAAACGAGCGATTCCCGCGACAAGTGTGTATAAAATAAATACAGATGATAAACCCTAGGCTTAAATAAGATCCTCACTCAGAATTGGGCCTTTCTAGTATAAGTTAGGCCCAATGCAGCTAAGACCAACCAAATTATAAGCTTAAACCCAAACTATGTAAACCTATTCTCTTTTTTTCTTTTCTTAAACCGATATTGTGAAGATCTAACCCAAACTCTATTTTGGTTTCAATTCCGGCCTCCTGTTAGAAAGGAAACTGAACCGAAGCAATTCGATATCGGTTTAATTTTGAGACTTATTCTTTATGTACTTATTCATCCGAACCGAAAACTAATAAATGTTTTTTAGTAGACTTCTAGATTTTGACCCGTAGAACATGCTTATTTTCATTTTATACAAACTAGAGGTTTATGTCAATAAGACTTATATTTATTTAATGGTAAACCTAAACATCAAAGTTTAACTATAGTCTTATATAAATTTGACAAATTATAGTGAAATGTATTGAAAGACTATATTTTTTTATTTAAAACACTAATATTTTATATCTGAGATATAAGTATAGTTAAAGTCTCTATTAATCGTCTAGTAATCATGTTTAACTCTTTAATAAAATAACAAATACTATATATTTTTTTATATATATATTCTCTTATTTTATGTATCATATACTCTCTCCGTTTCATAATACTTGTCATTCTAGGCTTAATTTTTGTCACAAATTAAGTGTCGTTTAGAGTTTCGAAGCAATTTATTAGTTTTATATAATATTCTATTTTTCTATTGGTGATGTCAAAAAAAATTCTATTTTTCTGTTGGTTAAAAAGTGGTTCGATGTATAGGTAATTGTGTTTTTATCTTGAAAATATATAAAATGAAATGTTTTCTTAATTTGTGTGCAAAAACCTATAATAACAACTAAAGTGAAACGGAGTGAGTATTTGTTTAAACATACTTCCATTTATTATTTTAGTGTTAATTACTAAATAGCTAAGATGAAGTTGAAATAGTGGAAAGGAGATTAGAAATTATCTAAATTTATAAAACCTTCTAAAATTGCATCAATTTTTGATGCTCTAATCTAAATTGTTCTTTACACAAACTTACTGATAATGGATAAATGTATTTTATTTTTCAGTGGTGTAAAGTAATAAATTTAGTTTATTTTTTACTGAATTTTATTTTTATTTATAAATATGATTATTTAAATTTTTGAACAAATTTAAGACAATATTTTTATTGAAGTACTGAAACGTTTTTATCTGGAAATTATCATATGAAATACACTCTAAGAATGCTAAAATTCGCTTACTAGTATAGAGTTATATGTTCTACACCCAACTTTTACATTTTAATTCGTTGCAAATATATTATGTATGCTCTTGTTTTCTTTTAAATATTTTCCTTTGTTCTTTTTTTGTAACATTAACTTAATAGGTTATTATTTTCGTAAGTGTGGTTTTTGCTATACATAGTGCACTATTTGATTTCTATTTGATTTGACATAATTGGCCTCTTTAAAATGTTAATTAGTAAAAGTCACATTACACAGCAACAACAATACATTGCTACTGACTTACCAAAACAGACCTGTGTCTACTTTTAGGATCTTCCAAACTTAATTTTGTCTGGGAACTGTACTACTAATGAAACATAACGCAATATATTAGCAAAGATCTTGTAGTGGGAATGTAAGATGTCTATTAGAATGCTATAATCATTTTCAACAGCTTATAACTGTAAACTAAGAGAGAATCAGAAATTTGTGACATGGTACAATATAAGAATGCTACTACAATGCTTTAATCATCTTCTGAGTCAGTAGCAGTTATAAAAGACTTTTATCAGTCAGTCATTCATATATAAAACCGTTGTGAGACTCTTCAAATTTATATAACAAAAAGGAATGGTCAATGGTTAATGAATGTCCGGATCCCCCACCTATAAACCAAGTAAGCATACATCTCTCGTGTTTCCTGGATTTAGCAACTGTTCAAGAAAAGAAAGAATTAAGAGAGAACCATCACGCTCTCCACCCATCCAAGAAGAGATCTGAATGAGAGGTGCATCGTAAGGAACATGTTCATTAATTCCAAATTTCTAGTGTTCTTCAGAGCTGTGGCAACACGCCTCAAGAATTTCAGAACTCCTTCTCTGGTTTTCTCATGGCAGTAGCTCAAAGCCGTTCTTATGTAATCTTGTGGTGTAGGTGGAATTCTTTGGATTTTATCCGTGTGGAAAGCAACTTGAATCTGGTGCAACAAAAAACAGAGTCTAGACTTCAGTAGATATTCAATAAAAGCCTTTGTAGAGTTCTTTGTTTGGTATACCTTTCTGTTGCAGATCTTCGTTGAGTTCTTGTTTATCAAAAGAGAAGTGTCCTCGTATATAACTGTGTCTAACCATCACGAATCCTGAAAACATTCTACCAAAACACATCAGTAAAAAAAAGTCACAAAAAGTGTCGGACACTCGGAAGAGTTCTACAGACCTTTAAAACATGTGGAGCAAAGACTGACGAACAATTTACTTCAGAACATCGAAGACCTCTTCAGGAGTCTTGTTAAGTTGCAGTAGTTTCTTGAAAGTCTTTTCAATGCCAGATATTGGTGTTGGATAGCCCTCAACTGAACATTAAAGATACATAGAATCAAAAGGAAGAAAAGATTTTGTAAGTTACTTTACCTTGAACTGGGACCATTTTAGATGTGTTATGAGATAAGTACATAAAAACAAAGCAGTGATTATTTCGACGATCCAAAATTGATACTATATTACTTCAGAACAGATCCTGCCTGCTCAGCTCTACTTATGATTTGGTTGGTGTCGTTCATCATCCTAAACTCATCACTCAATAGATGAGAACATGGAAACATGATTTTTTTTTTTGGTCACCAGCCTCAAGTAGCCAAAACATCTACAATAATGTTATGGAGAGTAGAGAAACGTGGTCAAATATAAAAATCAACATGCAGATAGACATATTAAGGTGGAGAAGATTTTATAAATAAAACATATTACCATAGAGGTCACCCCTAAAACCACAATTAGCTTGGAAATCATCATGTGTGTGGAACCTGAATCTGTCTAGTGCAAAAGAGAGGCGGATTTCGTCAAGAAAAGAACAGAATAGTGTCGGGAAAGAAGAAATCTCCTTACTTTTGGCAGTGTAAAAATTCTAAAGTATGTAAGTTGTTCCTGCTTTGAGATGTGGCAGGTATATTGGAGCAAGAGTAGTGAGGAACTTTGCATGATTGCATCACAGTATCCTGCTGGTGTAGAAATCAATCGCGCTTAGGGACACTAGTTTAAACTACTATGGAAGGAAAGTTGCAGATAAGAACTCATACCTCATCATCAGTGAGGAGGAGCTCTAACCCAATAAATGTTTCACCTTTAGAAATTTGTCTTGCCTCCTAGAACTGAATTCGAAGCTCTGACTTAGCTGGTCCTGGTTGAGACGTCGTTGAAATAGAAGGCAAATGGGCATGGGTGTAGCTTCGCTAGAGTAGATTTTAATTTAGGATGGATTAAGGTTTAGAGATAGGGCTTTATATAAGAGAAGGATCAAGAGGGGTGGAAAGAAACACTCAAGAATGGTTTTAAGATTATCATTGATTCAGACATTGGAGAAGATGAAGGGAAGAGTTGGAGGAGGAGATACTCTCGAAAAAGTGAAACTAAACAGGTTTCTCTACCTGGGATGATGTGGGCCGACTGTATTTTAATAGAGCCCATACGAAAGTTCACTCTATATCTGTCATGGCGACGTGTCAAAATCAAGTTTGCGTATTGGTTAATTATTTTTACCTACGTAGATAGTCTACCCGAGATTCATATGTCCCTTTTATTTATGGTTTGATATTAGATTTACATGATTAATGGTATATAATTTTCATATTTACCATATTGCTAATAGTTTAATATAATATTTTCAAACACAAAAATTTCTAGTTTGCATGCAGTAATTTATTTTATTATTTCAAAATATATGTAATCTATACTATTAAAAGTGAAGACACATTTGAAAAATCGACTGATGGAAGTTGTATGCACCCTCATTAATGGTATTTTGGTAATTTATTTTTTGGGCTTACATCTATCACATATTACATATACTCGATTTATTATCTCTTCCCATTAATTACTCTAACCATATTAGATGCTATATTTCATACATTTATATTGTGTTATAGACCTTATATTACACGATTTCAATCTATAGATTTCCAACATTATAATTTTTCTGGTTGACATTTTTTGGTATAATCATCATATATCGATGATATGATGCAATATTTCATATATTAATATTTTCATATAGTGGTACTACACCTTATATTTCAAAGACTATATGATATAAACTCATACTACACTTTATATTACATATATTAAGATTTTGTTATCGTTGTAGACATTTGTTAATGTATTATATAATATATTGTCTATATCGACATTTTCATGAGTTTTGCATACTATATCAAACATTTTTTAATGTCTCACTACTTCTATCATTTATTTCATACCTCAAAACCATTTCAAATATAAGGAAAATGGAGAATTTATTCAAATGTCCTTCATTTCCTATTTTTTCTCCATTTCAAGACATTTGAGAATGGAGTATCCATACAAATGTCATTCATTTCATGTTTTTCTTCATATGTCGATATATCATCATTCTCATGGTGACATTTAATGGACGAGATACGTTTTGTTAAGAAAATATTGCAAAAACTAATTTCTATAATTATCTTCCAACTAAAATAAATAAATTGTTTCATCTACAAGTTTATAGATTAACCACAATCAATATCGTGGTTAATTATTCTTTGGTTGGATTCCATAAATTTTGGTAACTTACCGTAGTTGAATTACCATTAACTGTTAAACTTTAAACTTCCTATCTAATTCAAAATATCTTCAAGAAATATTCTTTATTCCTCGAAAGAGATATTTTTTAAAATCGTCTAAATATTTTGCCCTACATTTGTGTAACCTAAATGTATATCGTCTCTACCTATTATAAATATAGCCTCTCTTAACCAATATATTCATCATTCCTTGAAAACCCTAAAACAAAAATGGCGAATAATTTGAAGTGTTCTTTCTTGAGCGATATAAAACCGAGGAAGACTGCATGTCGCATCCAAGTCAAAATCCTTCATACATGGAGACATTTCATGAAAGACACAGGGAGACCATGGAACTAATCCTTTGTGATCCAAATATAAGTTTATCGTTTTATATAGATTTATGATTTAGATACCTTTATTTCGTAAAACTTTAACCTAAATGATAATGTATTTTTTTTTGTTTATATAGGGAACTAAGATCCATACCTCGTGTAACAAGACATACACTTCTGAATTGGCAAAACATATTCGTGTTGGAGTATGGAGGAACATTGATCGTTTCAGTGTATCTGCCGCTGGTGGAGCATACAGATCAACTCAACATAAGTATCGCATAGCTTTTAATGGCACCACCGAAATCACCGATTCTACACACTTTGATGACAACATGTTTCTTGATCTTGTTGATTTAAAAACCATAGAAAGTATCACAGATAAAAACTTCCTTATTGGTCAGTTTTCTCCCATTTTTATAAATTATCTCCATTGTTGTGTATCTATCTAACACGAGTATATTTTTATTTAGATGTTATTAGACAAGTTCCAGACTTGAGTGATCTGGAAACCATAGGGTGTAGTGGTGGGAAACAAAGGAATAAGTTGGATTTTAGTCTCGTGGACATTTCGTAAGTTTTATATATTTAATATAAAAGATACAGGCCTATAAACATATTGATTTATAACTTGACATGCAATTCTATTAGTGGTCAGAGATTAGTTTGCTGCCTTTGGGGTAAATTTGCTGAGAATCTTTATACAGCTAGCCAAGAAACAGAAGGCATGATAATATGTCTTCTACGATTTACTAAGATTGGGCAATATAGATGTATTCTTTGAAAATGAAAACTTTTGTTTCGATTTTGTAGTAAATGACCATTGTTTATATAGTTGGAAATATGTTTCTACTAACTCAATGTTTTGATCATTCCTTCATTTTTCTGTTTTTTGTCAGAAGAAATTACTCAAATACTTATGATTTATTTTTGGTTATTGGTGAGGTTCAAATCTCAAATGCTTATGATGTAAGTAGGGTTGGGAATCTGAGTCATCACCCGCGGGTCCCACCCTGTTTAACCCGCTGTGGGGCGGATGCTGATCGAACAATTTGAAAAAATTGATTGGCGGGTGCGGGTTATGAGTATTTTATGCGGGGCGAGTGCGGGTTGGTGGATTTTGAATCGCAGATCCCCGCCAACCCGCAATTTTTTTTATTTCTTTTTTTTAATTGGGGTTTTTTGTTAGACAAAAGTTTTTTGGTAAAAATAAATAAATATTATTAAAATATATAATTTTTATTATAAATATATTATTTTTTAATAAAATTAAATTAAATAATTATGTTTTTAAAAAAGTATAATCCGTGGGTACTGCGGGTTACCCACAAAATTAAGTGGGGCGGGTGCGGATATAAATTTATACGTTCGTGGGTTGTGCGGATCAGATTTTTTGACAAAAACAAATTAAAACCCGCGGGTTGGCGGGTCAGTGGGGCGGGTTTGATCCGCAACCTAGAGATGTTTGTTAATCCTGAAATACCAGAGGAAGATGAATTTAAACAATGGTGTTTATCTACTTCAATAAAAATGTTCTCTTTATAATAGTATAGATTAAATTATAAAATTATTTATAATTGCAGATGTAATGATGATTCTCAAGCGTTAACTCTGGCTGAATCAAACAAGAACAAGCTTGAGTTGCAGATAAAGCGAGATAAATGCATGCATTATCCTCAAAAGAATCTTCAGGAGTTACTTGAAACATCTGAGGTATTGCATTTTCAAAAACTATACTAATATGGAAGTTGACATCTCTTTGATTGTTTATTTATGGATTTATCGTTTTTTTAGGAAAAACTATGTAGGTTGTTGCGATAATTTATGTCTTGATACAGATTGGGGATGGTATTATTTTGGGTGTTTAAGTTGTAACAACAAGAAGATTTATCCACATTTCAGAACCGTTAGAAATCCAACCAATTTTGGTTTTAGGCCTTTTCAATAGTATTGATTTTTCAAATTTGCTATGGGCCATGGACCCATCCAATTTTAGTTTCAATTTAATATGTGTTTTAATTCTTCGTACTCTTATAACACTTAATTTTCTGTTTCTCAGTTAAATCAAAAACTAACTCGGTTATGCAAAACTCAATGAAAAGACCTTACTAAAAGGTTAAATATACATTAAATTTCACATATAATAGAAATTGAATCATTTGATACATTTTGTTACAACCAAAACTATCATATATAAAACTATGATATAGTAGAAATTGAATCATTTAATACATTTTGTTACAACCAAAACAAAACTCGCGCTTCTCAAGCGCGGGTCAAAATCTAGTACTTTTATTAAAACATGAACACTAACTAAAACATTACATTATTTGATATTTACAACAATTTTGGTCAATTTAATATTAACTTAGATATTAATTTTCTTAAGATTGTATTTGTATTTTAGGTTTTGGTCATACATATATGTTAACATAATTATTTGTATGAATTAAATCTTTGACTGAATAACCTATATTAAATATAATTTATAAAACTTTTGCTTCATTTAAATTATTAAGCTGAATCACTACAAGAAAACAAAGCATTTACTAGGAAATTTTACTAGGAAAATTCTTCCTCGTAAATTTACTAAGCCTTTACTAGGATCTTACGAGGAAAGCAAATTTCCTCGTAAGCTCCTCGAAAACTTACGAGGAAACAATTTCCTCGTAAGACCTTAGTAAATTTAGGAGGAGCTTACGAGGAAAAAGTACTTTTCCT
>CAKOAT010205710.1:47830-96165 GCA_932364175.1 Eruca vesicaria subsp. sativa
CTTACGAGGAAATGTTTTCCACGGCTTTACGAGGAAATCTTTCCTCGTAAATTAGCTAGGCCTTTACGAGGAAAATAGCCTTTACGATGAACGTCTTTCGACGAAACACGTTTCCTCGCTATTTCCTAGTAAAGGGCCCTTTACTAGGAAATAACGAGGAAAACCCGTCCTAGTAAAGGACGTGTTTTCTTGTAGTGAATGTTGTAATGCACTGTGTTTGTTTTTGTTCTTTTAAACTTAAATTTTCTATTTATTTTCTATGATTTTTGAAGTTTCTTATATTGTCTGTTGCTGATTTAGACGGTTACTATCCCAAAATTTAGATTATTTACAATGAATTATTCAATGCTAAAACTTTTATTCGCAATTCTTCATCTACCATACATCAAGTTATACAATTAACACTTAAATCTAAAACTACATTTGATAATAAACACGATATAAATAAAAATATTCACATGAATGATATTTTTCAGTCATTCATCTGTCATATTTGTTAATGACATAATTGATACAATACCTGTTGCACTATCAAAATTGCACACAATAAAACAAAAACAATTAAATTAATGAATAATATATGAATATGGTCTATATAAAAATGAGCTTGATTATATTTTTGTAAAACAAAGCACTCATATACTTCTATTATTGAAATATAAAATTAAACATCCCTTATATATTAAAGAAAATATTACACTACAGGTCAGTTTTACACTTTTAATATCACTATAAGACAGTTGATACTACTCACACACTTTTCCTTTTCCCAATACATTTTTACTTCTCACATATAGTTGAAATCTAACTAAACTTTAGTTATATAATAATTTTTTAATTCTTTTAATATTACATTATTTTCTTTTTTCTTCTCTCATCTCTTTTTTTTTGTCTCTTTCACTTTTCTATTATTATAGAAAATAAAGACAAGCTCGTATGTCACAAGCTTGCAAAAACAGAGATTCATGGTTACAACACCGAGACAAACCTCTCCTCCGCCGCAATACTACCACTGCTGTAATATCTCTGCTTCTCTATTTCACCGTCAAAACACTACCTCTCCTCTGTTCACATATCTCGTCGCTCCACCTATCACCATCTTCACCACATATTAGCATCTCTCCAATGAAATACGCGACCACGACATCATCTCCACACCTTATCATACCTCCCATACAATTTCATCACAGATCCATCACGATCTATGCAATCTATTTCCGGTGAGCCAAATTCAAACTCAATCCGCGACAACTAATTCTCTGTCACTGTGTTCCATATCAAAGCTCAGCAACAATGGACACATTTTTAATAATTGCATTTTTTGGTCCTTCAATTTCTTGTTTCTTTGTAGTTTTGGTCCAGATTTTTAAATGTGCAAAATTCTCATTAATTTTTATCCCATACTTTTAGATTATGCATCTCAATCCTTTGTAATGCAATTGAACACATATATGCATCTTAAAATAATTTTCTTTGTACACATGTACGCCACAATTTTGATGTACACATGTACACTCACGGTTGTACACTCTTTTATATCATGTATCCTCATGTACATTGATTTGCATAATTTTTGTATAGACTTAAAATATTATGATATAGATATGCAAAACTTAACTACAATATAATATAATATGTAAATTGGACATTTGAGCATGGACCAAATATAAACTGGCATTGTCCATGATGTTATGTCCATGTATCTTTATCTATGCTTTTATTGTTGAAAGATCATGCAATCATTACCTAATATCTTATAGTTGTACACATGTACGGTATCATTTTCGTTGTACACATGTACGCCACAATCTTGATGTACACATGTACACGCACGGTTGTACACACCTTTACATCGTGTATCCAAATACATCGATGTGCATAATTTTTGTATGGACTTAAAATATTATGATAGAGATATGTAAAACTTAACTAATATAAAATATAATATGTATATTGGGCATTTAAGCATTGACTAACTATAAACAGACATTGTCCATGATGATATGTCCATGGAAGTTTATCTATGTCTTTATGGTTGAAAGATCGTGTCATTATTAGCCCATAAATTCTTAAGTGTATATGTTTTATCTTACCTACAAAAAAATTTCTATGTCATACCATGTACAAGTTATCCCTCGAGGATAGTAAAACATATGTGTATAGAAGACATGATATACACACTCCGTGATGTACATATTCTTATATTTGTACAAATGTACACACTCTGTGATATACATATGTTCGCGTGTACACATGTGTGCTTAGAATGTCTACATTACTTGTCCATACTTTGTTGTCCATATGTACATCTTTGATAATATTCATACATTTTGTCTACAAATGAAGGGTTAACAGTTTGTTGTAGGTTTAATTGGTTTGGATCCGTTTATAATATTTACGATTTACGTTTAGGGTTTATTACGAGAGTGTAGTGAGTTGTGAATATGAGTTTCATATGTAAAGATGTTGGGTGTACATTTGATTATAGCATGGAGGGTGTACATATGAATATTCTCAACTGTTGACATATGACCAACTAAAACCCAATGAAAATGATTTTTAACACTAATCTCATGTACATCTATTCAATAATATACACTTGTACAAAAGTAATAATGTACACATGTACAAATATACTAGTGTACATATTATGACCATTTTAGTTTTTTTTTTCTTTACTTAATGGTAAAAACGTAATTAAGTCATCTTCTACTTTTTAGGGTTTCTGCACAATTTCACAGCCGCCAACCATAGTTTCTTCAAAAATCACTGAACTTTTGTGTATTTTTATGTTGTTTGCTATTCAATGTGAAGATATAATATATAACTGATTTCTAACATTTAAACTTCTATAAAAAATATCTAAATAAATCAAGTTTTTTGGTCTGATATGCCAAAATCACCACAACCGCTCACTGTCAAGCCTTTCGACAACAAATACTCAACTTCATCGTCACTGTTGCGACTGTGTTCATGTCAAGACTGAAGCTCCTCCTCCGACGACGAAAAACGACTGCCTATTCGTATGAAAATAAAGTACATTATGTGAGTCTGAGGTCGTTTCCTGCAACTCAGCTTCTTCATCTCCATCGTGTTTGCAACTATTTCAATTTCACTTTGGGAATCTTTTCATTCTGAAATTTGAGCTTTTCTTTTTTTGTCTATAACTATAATTGTTTCTCAGATACAAAAAAAAAATGAAAGTGACCAATGTAAAAATTAATGTGATTAGTGTATTTAGAAAACAGAACAAAAATGAATTTAGTTAACAATTAGCTAACTAGCCCAACTAAAAAGAATCCCCCAATTACTTCAATGCCCTTTATTGGTTCACTTTTTGAAGGACAAACAAGTATTTAACCTCTGGAAAGTACCTTAGTAGCACTAAGTGCTCTTACATGTAATAAAAACTCAGAAAGTGACCTGCAGTGAAAATAACTCTATATTAAAAGAGTAGCATTGTAATAAATGTGTTTACACCATAATTGACACGTGTCGGTCTCACAATCATTTGGCAATAAATGTGTTCACACACTAATTTTTTAAATTTATTATTTAATGTGTTTATACACTATTTTTAGTTAATTCATTTTTCCTATATTTTTAGCTTTTGTATTAATAAATTAAAATTTTCTACGTGAAACTAATGAATAATATTTTTTATTGTAAAAACATTACAAAATTATTAAGATTCGCATCAACTAAAATGTTGCGATGAAAATGTTTGTAGAAATTGAAAGTTTCGTACCTTGCCGAAGTTGGTCATGGTTGAGGCTTTGGTACACTATAACAACAAATAATGTGATTGATTATGAATTAAAGAAGCTGAGGTGAAAATCACCACATATAAAGTCGGATCTTTAGTTTAGTCAAATATTAACATTTTTATAAAGTTTTAATATCAGACCAAAAATTAGAAACAAAATCAAATTGGTAGTAAAAAATCAGAAATCAGAAAATATTTTTAAAATAAATAAAAATCACAAACTCCATTCAAAACAGAATTCAGGTATCAAGTGAAGATGTCACTTTATAATATAAATTATTTTTATTTTTTGCGGGTATAGTTTTATTTTCTTCATATGAAAAAATGTTATTAATTTCTAGGTTTGTTATATTTTTACTTAATTTTATTTAAGAATTTACTATCATGCGTTATTTTGAACAAAAATGTTTTAAATCTTAATTAACGGTATATTCATATATTTATCATCACATTTATATACTTTTACATATACATATATGTACACATTGACATAAACGATTATATAACTAAATATTCACCACAAGTGAGAATTTTAATTCTTATTGAAGTTAAAAAAAAATTTAATGTTTTTTTTCACTATCACTCAAACTGTAGTGAAATGTTTTATGTTAATATTTTTTTTTCAAATATTATTTAGATATTATTTGATTTTACATGTCTTTAGCAATTATAATAGGAAACTATTAGTTCGAAATCAAAAATATCTAAAATTTATATAAAACGAAACGAAACCAATAACAATAGTTTTTGGTTATCATTGAAAAATCAAAACATCAAACATTTAAACCAAACAAACCAAAATAAATATAGATTTAAATGATAGTTATACTTTAGGAGATTAAAAAACAACGTATAATTGAACCAATATTCATGCTAAACAGACATAATATCATTTTATCGTAAAAGTAACAAACGTAATACTCTCATTCCGCGCAAGGCGCGGGTTATTACCTAGTGCTATTATATTTAATAACATAACTACATGCATTTTTAAAATTTCATTTGTAGACTGATCATTCATATTTTTGTCATTAATATAAATAGACCGATCATTTATATTGATAGCATAGTTTCAACAGTGTGGTATAAAACTTTCAATTAAAAAATCTTAGATTTTAGAGAGCAAAGATTTTTGTTTTATTGTCGGCGCCTATCTTCTAAGATCAAGTGGTAGTCGGGTCTAAGTCGTTCTGAATAGACGCTCTGTCCAACTGGGTCTGATCTATATGGAAAAAGAGTGTTACTACATCTCGCCCCCTTTGCGAGAGAATCTGCACGCAAATTTCTATTCCTGGATATGTGGGCGATGCTGAACTCAGCAAATCCGTCCTTTAGAAGTCGGAACGAAGCTAACTCAGATGCAAAGGGTCGGATGGAGTAGCGATCATGCTCACTGGGTGAGCAATCTGTCTCCATATAAATCGCTTGCAATGTAACCCTCGTAAACAAACCATCGCCCATATGAGGCCTTCCATCTCTGCATAGAGGGCTGAAATGCTTTTTCGACATCCTTGTAGTCCATTTTTTCGATTCCCATTAAGTCCTTGTAGCACCACCCTAGTCCACTGACCGTGCCATCTTCGGTCCATAACGCATCGATTTGACGCATCTCGACTCTCCTTGTGGACAACCAAGAACAAAGATTTAATTGAAAAAATATTAGTCAAACTAATATCACAAATTCAATACAAAATAATACATGTTTAATATAATTACATAATTAATTAGATACTTAGAAAGGTTGATTTTAGTAAAAATGAAATAAACCTTTATATTTGAAATAATTACGAAATTAATTAAATATTTAAAAGGTTTGTTTAAGTGAAAAACAAAACATACATTTATATTTAAAAGATACAAAATTAATTATATATTTAAAAAAAAAAAATTAATGAAAAATGAAACATATATATTTATATTGTAAATAAAAAGATATGAAAAGATTTTGTTTAGATGTAAATCAGAGAAAATATAAGAATATCTATTTGGTTTTTCTTAGAATAACTAAAATATTTCAAATATGTATAGAAAAAATTATTTAAATAAGTTTCTAAGGTATTGGCCAAATAGAAAAATAACACATGAAATAAGTCATGATTTTTCTTTTAATATATTGGATATCTTTTAGAGATTTATTTTGAATTGATGAAAATAGCGCATATACCAAATTCTACTCGTGTCAATGATTTTTTTTTTAAATACAGATAAACTAGATGATAATCAGCGCCATACGCGGAGTGAGCTTTTTAAAAAATATATTGTATTTGAATACATATTTTGTTATCAATAATATTTTTCTACATTTGATTAGGGATGGTAATTCAGGTATCATTTGGTTCAGATATTTGCGGGTTTGGTTAAAATTTTTGCAGGTTCGGTTTGGGTTTAGGTTCAGATAACCCATTTATTTTTTTAAAAAGATTAAAGTTCATATATACTTTAAATTTTTCAAAATATAAAATTTAAAATAATATATAACGTATAAATTTGAAAAATGAATGCCAAAATACCTAAACTTAACAAACAAATTGGTTTATCTTAAATATTTAGACAAAAAAATCAATAAATATTTCAAGTATTTTTGGTATTTGGAATATTAGCTATTTTAAAAATGTACATTTAACTATTTTATATATTTCTAACTATTTTGGAAAAATTTAAAACATCTCATGTATTTCTATATTCTTAGATGTTAAATTTAAATATATTTAAGTATATAAATTTTGTTCGAGTACACTCGGATACCTAAAATATTTTGATTCAATTTTGGTTCTCTAGATACCAAAATTTTGAATCCATTTGGATATCTAACCAATATTGGCTAAAGATTTGTACTACTTTTGTATTAGATTTGGATCGGTTATTTGGATTCATGTTTTTTGTCCAATCGTATATTTTTTTATTGAAACAAAATTTTAAACGAAAGGGATGATGGTTCATATTGATTTTGGGTATGCAACAATTTTTAAAGAAAAACACACTCTATTATGTACGTGATCCATTTAGTTAATCATTAAAAACTGTTTAAGACACATTAAAATGATTAGCTGAACTAAGAAATGTTACCATTAATTTCTTTTAATAATATAAAATTAAATAAAAAGTAAAGAGGATAAAAAGTTGTTTTCAAATCTTTATTATTCATAATCATTAATTATGATATATATGTTAATCATATTAAGTAATTCTGTATCTTTTATTTAAAGAAATAATAGTGAATATTCTTTTGTACACTACTAAGTAAATATGATAGTTTAATAAAAAATATAACATATGTTTAGTTGGACCAATATATTTCTCTAAGAGTTCTGCAACCATTCTCATTGTGACACGTGGCTACCAAAAAATATTGTAATGCTCTAGAATTAATATATAGGGGATATCCGCGCACTTGCGCGGGATGAGAATTATATATATAAATTATTTTATGTCTTATTCTTTATTTTGTGTTCTTTTATTTATAAAATAATAAATATATATATATTGAATAATTTAAAAAACTGTAACTATTATATATACAATTTGTTTTGCGAACACTTAAATAAAATAATCATATTTGTTTATTTACAATCACTTTATATAAGTAAATCTAATTACTAAATGATAACAACACATATATATATACTTTGTAATTTGAATATCTAATAAATAAAACTTCACACTTACATGGTTTTATGATCATTTGTATATTTTTATAATAAAAATTTTAAAATATTGATAACATCATTTTTAATGTGAGAAATTTAATATTTACAGTAATTTATCATCGTTTATTTTTTTTTTAAAAGTTTGTCATTAAAGTATTGAGTTCTCGATACTAAATATTTATGTATTTTTAGTTTAATTTAAATATCACTAAATATATATATATATATATATATATATTTGTGTGTGTATAAATCTACTTTAAATATCTATTAAATGAGATTTCTTACTCATTAATTATATAATTGTTTGTATCGTGCTCAAAAATATTATATGTGAAATTTTTAATTTTTTTACTAATCTATAGTCATTTTTAAAAATTCAAAACATAACATATATAAAAAATCTATTTTTTTTGCTATATAGCTAATGTTATTGTTTAATTATTTAGACAATATAAATTTAACCAAAAGAGTAGAGGGTATACAATTTCTTATCAAATTTTTCATATTCAAATTATTAGTTATCATATATATATTTTAACAATATTAGATAATTTCGTAAATTTTATTTAAAGAAATAATAATTAGCATTAATAATAGTTTTATGTTTAGTTTAATAAAAAGTATATAATATGTTTATATGGACCAATATTTTTTCTAATAAATTTGAGAAACATTCTTATGAGGATATGTGGCTATCAAAATATGTTGTCATGCTTCTCAATTAATATATAGGGGATTATTATGTGGTGTTTGTAATATTTTTAGCAGCGATTTATATTGGTTATATATTACTGGTTAACCGAATAAAATAGATGGTGTTGACAAAAGAGAAATAGATTTACTTCGTCATTGGAAGACAAGAGGATAGAGGAAAAATGGTTTCCCATCAGCCATTTGTCCTGATAAAACATTTTTTTGTTTTGCAATCACATTTACACTTTCATTATCTTTTAAAAAATTAGAACAGGCATGTTCTGAGTCAGACTGTGACTACGCCCTTGCAATCGGGTTAATACATGTGTCAGCCGCCTAATCAAATATAAAATAACGACTAACGACCGGGTCTTGCAAAATATTCAGTTCCTAAATTGCCTTTACCTACTTCTTTCTTTTAGCATCGCGTACTACACAACAAATTTTAAAACCGACCCCAAAAATTGTTGGTTTAACGGTCAAAGCAAATTTAATTCTTGACTTTTTTCATATAAATATTTTTGAAAATTAGAACAGGCATATTCTATGATTCCAGGTTTTAAATTCATAAAAAATACGGCTAAAATGAAGACAACCATATCTTTTATCATATTTTGAGGTCATGTGTTGTTTTATTAATTAAACTTTTATAGAAAAATAATGGAAAAAGAAACAAAATGTTGAATAATTCAAATGTTGAATTTGAGGAAGGCCATTAATGTAGGTACAAGACTTTTATTTTGTCAATAAATACTTTGTTATCTTCTTTTTGAGCTGGATAAATATTATACAAATATTTTTTTATTAAATGACGTTGTTACACCAACTAAATATGTTTATTTTTATTAAATTCTATATGTATAAGGAAACAAATCCGGTAAATAAAACGAAAATGGTATGGTTAAAATGGTAAGAAGACTTTGCTCTATTCATCTTCCTTCCTTACTGCCCCACACGATTTATACACACATAAGACACAACCATATCTTCTGTAATAAAAGCTCCGATTATATATATACATACGTGTATATGTATATACATTACATACTCATCCACACAAACCCTTTTAACTGATATGTCTCCATGAACGTTGTCCTTTGATCTTCTTTTCATCATCATGAAATCCAGATCTCTCTTCTCTCTCCTCTTCCTTGTGCTCTTCACCTCTTCTGCTTACGCTCGGTTCGTCGCTGTGCAGCCATCTTCCACAGTTCTTATCTCGGATGGAATCGACGGCGGAAGTCTCGACTCAGGATCGATCATCAAGACGGTGGTCTCGGCTGAGGAGAAAGAGGAGGCTTGTGAACAGACGTATGGGTTCATGCCGTGTACTAAGACGGCGCTTGGGAACGTGTTTTTGATTTTGGTTTATGGGTTCCTCATGTTCACGGCGGCGACGTATCTCTCCGCCGGAAGTGAGCTTTTGCTCGAGATCCTAGGACCTGGTATCGTCGGTGGTTTGTTTCTTCCCATGCTCGGAGCTCTTCCTGATGCTATGCTTATTATGGGTAGGTGAAAAGGTTGATTCTTTCTTATAAATGGTGAATCTTTGTTAGTGATTGATGATGATTCTTTGATGGTAACTGAAAGGTAGATTCTTTATTGTTACTGTTTGAGTTTTGAGAAATAAAATGTGAATCATGTTGTTAGTGATGATGATGCTTTGATGGTAACTAATCAACTCATGTCTTGTCTTTTTGTGTCAATAGATTGTTTGTGTTTTTTTTTGTAAAGTTTCGTTTTTATTATTATTCTTGATGGGGTCTCTTGAATTGTATTTATGTGTTTGGTTTTATTTGCAGTGTCTGGACTTTCTGGAGATGCAGCAACTGCACAAAGCCAAGTATCCGTGGGAATGGGTTTGCTTGCTGGCTCTACCGTTATGCTTCTCACTGTTATCTGGGGTACTTGCACTGTTGTTGGCAAGTGTGACCTTCGTGATACCATTGCTGTTAACAATCAAGACACCAAAGGCTTCCATCTTAAAGGTAACAAGAAACTAACCTATGTCTCTTGTGACATACAAAAGGTGAAATGCTGATAACTGTTGTTTTGTTTCTGTGTCTATAGATTCTGGTGTAACGGTTGATGTTTGGACCAGCTATGCTGCAAGAATAATGGCTATTTCAGTTATTCCGTTCGTCATTGTCCAGCTTCCACAAATGTTGAACTCAACGTCTGGAAGACATTTGGCCGTGTTGGTTGCTCTCATCCTCTCGGTTCTAATGTTGATCTCTTACTGTGTATATCAGGTACATAGCCACTAGACTGGTGTCTCTTTGTTATTTTTTCATTTCTCCATCTTGTTTATGAGATTTTTCTTTCTTGTGTGTGATTATGTATATAGGTGTTCCAACCATGGATCCAAAGGAGACGTCTTGCTTTTGCAAAGCACAAGCATGTTATATCAGGAATCTTAAAGCACTTGAAACAACATGCTTTGGGAAGACTTCTTGACGATGAAGGCCAGCCTGATGAACATGTCATTCGAAAGTTAGTCAAATTTTATTTCACCACTTTTGTAAAGTTTCACCATGTGCTTTAAAACTAATCTGTTTATTAGGTTGTTTGAGACAATTGATGCAAACAAGGACGGACGCTTATCAGCTACTGAGCTTAAGGCGCTTATCATTGGTATCAGCTTTGAGGATATAGATTTTGACAAGGACGATGCTGTGGGAAGAGTTCTCCAAGATTTTGATAAGACTCTTGATGAGGAAGTTGATCAAGAAGAGTTTGTCCGTGGGATTAAGCATTGGCTTATCCAGGCAATGGGAGCTTCTGGTCATTCTGGTCCTGATGCTGGTCCTAGAACAATGAAGTTCCTTGACCATTTCCATGTGGTAAGTTGAATACCATTTCTTGAGCACACTAGAGTCACTAGGCCTCTCTGGAGTTAACACAATTGTTTTTTTTTGCAGCAAACAAAGAGAGAGCATGCTCTGTTGGGAGACAATGAAAATGGTGAGAATGATGAGGAGTCTGGTGAGGTCGCAGACCCAAAATGGATCACCTTTAAAGCAGCTTTACTGCTGCTGCTAGGAGCAGCCATTGCTGCTGCATTTGCTGATCCTTTAGTGGACACAGTTAACAACTTCTCAGCAGCCACAGGGATCCCATCTTTCTTCATTTCCTTCATCGCTTTGCCTCTAGCCACCAACTCAAGTGAAGCAGTCTCTGCCATCATCTTTGCCTCCCGCAAGAAGATCAGAACAGCCTCCTTAACTTTCTCCGAGGTCCGTTTATTCTGTTATGAACCATCTTCATTGTCTCATTATACTTGTTACTAAAAACAACTTTCATGGTGGGTGTGTGTGTGTGTGTGTTTGTCACAGCTATGTGGTGGAGTGACAATGAACAACATTTTGTGTCTCTCGGTGTTCTTAGCAATCGTCTACGTTCGAGGACTGACGTGGAATTTCTCATCAGAAGTGTTGGTGATTCTCATTGTTTGTTTGGTGATGGGAAGTTTTGCTAGCTTCCGCACAACTTATCCTCTGTGGACATGTTTCATAGCATACCTCCTNTGTCACAGCTATGTGGTGGAGTGACAATGAACAACATTTTGTGTCTCTCGGTGTTCTTAGCAATCGTCTACGTTCGAGGACTGACGTGGAATTTCTCATCAGAAGTGTTGGTGATTCTCATTGTTTGTTTGGTGATGGGAAGTTTTGCTAGCTTCCGCACAACTTATCCTCTGTGGACATGTTTCATAGCATACCTCCTTTACCCATTCTCTTTGGGTCTGGTCTACATTCTTGACTACTGGTATGGTTGGTCATAGATTGATAACTCTCGTTCAATGATTTGTTCTCTGAGTGTTTCCTTTCTTTCTTTCTTCTTTTTTTTTTTTATGTTATGGAGAGTGTAAAAAACTCAAGTTACATTTCTGAGATTTGTCAGTGTTGATGTGTTTGAAACACTGTTATTAAAGCTTCTTTCTGTTTCTTCACAAAAAAATATTTCTGTTTCTTCAGCATGTATTCTTCTCCTTTCCCTTTATATTGTATACTCGTGGATGTTAAAGTTCTATTATTTCTTCGACACTACTGCAAAAAAGAAAATATAAACCACTTCACTTGTAATATCTATCATCAGAGGCTGACGTTCATTAACTTTTGGTGGCAAAACATCTAATGATTAGCTCTCTGAACTCTCGGGTTATGGACGAATGAACCGAGCAAAAAGTATCAGTAACAAATAACAACTAATTTTATGTTCATATCGATCTGTTATGGGTATCTGTATTTAATATTGGGTATAGGCCTGGGCATTTTAACCTGGACCTGAAAACCTGACCTGGAATCGACTTGGAACCGATCCGAAAATACCTGATCAGAAACCGAACCGTAAATTTATAAGTACCTATCGGGTCTAAATTTCTTTTACCCGAAAGAACTGGAACCGAAAAGAACCGATTCAAACCCAACCCAAAAATTTTCTAAGTATCCATTGGATCTAAATGTTTAAGACCCGAAAGATCCGAACCTGAAAGGAACCGGCCCGACCCGAAGAACCGAACGCCTGGGTTTAATTGGGTAGACGTAGACCTCATACAATGCCACATCGATCTATTATTTTATTGTAAATCACAATACATTGTCAAGCTCCCGTAGCTCAGTTGGTTAGAGCGTTGGTCTTATGAGCCGAAGGTCGCGGGTTCGAGGCCCGCCGGGAGCAAGATGAGATATTTTTTACTTTTAGAAATTTGATAACTAAAAAAGCTTTGGCCTTTTATTGGATTCATGCTTTCACTCGTTTATTTAATTATTTATTACGGCTGAAATTTAATTTTATTATGTCCACTATTTCCATCTCATTTTCATTTCCACCTGTATGTAAAAGGCATTCTTTTATAGAGGTTTTCTCATAGGGTAATTCTCTCAAATAATTCTTTTTAAAAAAAAATTTCACCAAAATAAACTTCAAAAACTAAAATGATCAAAATAGCATTTTTTGAAAATTTTAAATTTATTTATTTAATAAAATTTGAAATCCTATCTCCAAAATCTCATTCCTAAAGTCTAAACAAAAATGTAGAGGATTAGTTAACACAAGGGTATAAATGTATATTTATTTATTTTAATAAAATATTCAAATTTATTTTGATCATTTTTATTTTTAAAGTCTATATTTGTAACAAAAAAAAATTAGATCTATCATAGAGAATTTATCTTTTCCATGAAATCTACATATCAATAATCTATATTATAATAAAAAAGTTTTGTTACCTCCTATGTACATGTTAGGATTAATGTGAGCTCCATTTTTATTTTTATTTTCCTATCGGGTTGGTTTTAATGGATCACGAGCTTTTGATCTGTGCACCCGCGCGGATGTATGATGTGATAATATGTTTTTGCATTTTTTGAAAACGTTGATGTTATTGTTTCATTTTATTGAGACTATACATTGATGTATCATGTTTATTTTGTTGAGTGTGAATTTTTAAAGTATGAGATTGTATTCTTCTTATATTGTATTGAGTTGTTTTACTTGGTAAACTAAACATAAAATGTATAATATCAAATAATTAAATTGAGATTTGAAAATTTTATTAAGAAAAAATAGAATTTTTGTCATTTTAAAGTTTTTTAAAATAGTTGTTTATATAGCTTGAGATTTAAAAGTTTTATTAAATAAGAAAACATAAATGTTATCATTTAAAACAATGGCATTTAAATTGCTGTTTATGTAGCTTTTAGAAAAAAGAATATCGATAGTAACTACATAACCAATTAGAAAAGTAACCGCGTAAAAACAATCTATCTAGTATATCTTTAGTAATTAAATTGACAAAGGGTAATTAATTTAGACCATTATATTATGATTTTAAAAGATGAATCATTTGTAACCCAAAAAAATTGTTAAACGAAACCCAAATCAAAGCCCATTTTTTTTCCGGGAAGAAAACAGAAACATGTCTTTGTTCTAAGCACTTTGGTTTTCCCGTAGAAAATACTTTTTCCTCTACAGAACTCTTTGTCGGTGCGTCTATTGATGTGGCGAGATCTAACTAAACGCCTTTGATTTCTTTCACAAAAAGGATGCCACAAGATAGATCTACTTATTTCTACTGCAGATCATGGCATAAAGGTTTGAGTTTATATATTTCCGTTTGATCTTTATTTGTTTCGATTAGTTGTCCTAATCTGTATTTTGTGTTATGATTTTTTAAACATGATCTCAGATGTCGAATACAAAGACATTTGTCTTTGATATATAGAGCCCGTACCCTGTATAATCTTCAAGTGAAAACCTTGTTGAAGTTACCGGGTCAGAAACAGGGGAGGAGGAGGAGGAGGAGCTTCAACGGTCAACTAAGCGAAACTGAACCCTCAATCTGTCTTGGCCAGCAACTTGAACGGTCTGTACATCACAAGGATCATGAATTCTTCCTATAACATCTGCGAGTCAAAAAGAGAAACATAGGTAATTGTGGTATCTCAACTTACACAACCTTTTTAACAATACAAACATAATTGAAATTGAGATTACCTATGAGGAAAGCTGACTTTTTTGTTACCCTCTTTTCAATTTCTCCGTAGTTAGGAAGAGATAGGAAAAATCTATCATCAACTAAATCTGACCTTGATACCATAGAGTCTTCTGCTATAACCATCTTGTATAATAGTTTAGATATTTACTTATTTTTTGGTTGGAAATTTATACCCCATCAGGGGTTTAGGGTTTCTTCTTCTCTTCTGGATACTATGTTATCTTTGATGGCAAAGAAAGAGAGATACTTCGCCGTGCAAAGTCGCAAATATACATTGCTAACCAAATTTTGCCTCCCCTGCTTATGGGCTTCCCGCAACATCAAGAAAGGCGGCAACATTATGGGAATCAAACTACTCTTCCTTGATAAATAGGTAAAGTCATCATCGATTTATTCACCTTCTTTATCACTCCTCCGCATTAATTGTCACCGCGATTACTACTGATAAATATCTTTGGCTATGATGTCTTAAAATATTTATGTTTACAGGGAGAAACTATTACAGTGGAAGTAAGATAGTATGAAGATTTGGAAGTTCCTATGCATCTAAAGAAATCATAAGCCTGCTGGTTCAAGTTTCTTACACACAGCTCTAGTCGATGGGAATTTCATAGACGCTGCTTCTGGTGAGTAAAGTTTTCATTTTAAAAATTCTCTGTCTAGAAAGAGGCATCTCCTCTCATGCCCCCATATGTTTAGAGTCAATCCTTTATGGGCCTCTCAAATCTCCTATGCCCATATTTCTTTAATGACATATGAATATCCGATTTTGCCCTTTTGTATTTTTGAAATTATTTTTTTTAAATAAAAAATTCCAATTTTTAAAATTTCAAATTTTAAAATTTCGAATTTTAAAATTTCGAATTTTGATATAGTCTTACATAGTTGTACTGAGTTATACTGAGTTGTACTACTGAACTAATAATATTGAGTTTTACTAGTTATACTGAGTTTTATTGGTTATACACTTATACTGCGTAATAATGATGTTAGTTATACCAAGTTTGACTGAGTTATACTGAGTAGTAGTACTAAGTAGTATTCAGTAGTAGTACTAAAAGCATGATTATAGGGGTTTCTTAGTGGGTTTGTTAGGGAGTTCTTATTACGTGGGTTCCATGAACAGTATAAGATTCGGTTACAAAAAGTATGAATTAAGAACCAATTCTTATGGGTTTCTTGCACTATTCACAGGCCTCGCTGACACGTGGCCCACTTTTAAATTTTTTTTTAGACAAAAAAGAAAAAAAATTAAGAAACTCAAATGGATTTTTAAGGATAATAATGCTCTAAATAGTACTAACGAGTATTACTAAGTATTACTGTGTACTACTCAGTAGTACTACCAAGTATTACTAAGTACTACTACGTACTATATACTGAATTCGACTGAATTAGTAATACCGAGATACGTTGAATTTAGATCTGAAGATGAATAAATAAAAAACAAAAAAAACATTCAAATATCTTTCAAACATAGAACAATCCTAATTCATTTAAGAACCCTAACTCCCTCAATCTGAAACAATAAGAACCCAGAACCAAAAACAAAAATAAAAAAACTAAATTGAGGAAAACATCTGGAATTGCTCATCAAATTAGGTAGAGTCGTTGTTGTTATGAACATATATGAATTGTCGTTTCTTGTTCTGAACATATCTGAATCTTCGTCGTTGTTGTTATGAACAGATCTGAATTGTCGTTTCTGGTTAGAGTATTGTTTTCGGCCGGAAGGTTGCCACGAATAAGTCAGTTTGGAGGACCGAAGGCAGTTCTCCGGTGTAGGGTAATTTTGTTATTAGATTTAAGAGTAATTTTGTCACTAACTTCCTTTTCGAATTAAAAATAAATCACAATAATAATAAAATTATAGTTGGTCCTTGGAAGATTGTGTAATAAAGCATAGGGGTGTGAGAACATTTGACTCGTCTAGAAACAGAGATATAAAAAAGGAAAAGTTTGACTCTTGAAATCCAGTTTCCATGAGCACAAGTGTTTGGTTTTTGAATTGGGGGTTTAGGTAAGACGTTCCCGACTCTTAATCCATACACGAGGGAAGTCATAGTGAGCATAGCTGGAGATCTCGAATCTGGTCTGGTGACTGCTCTCTGGGATTGTGGTCATATTATTCATTCTCACCAAGGCTGCTTAGAGCCTCAGACTGAACCAAGGACCTCCATTTCCGGGATTGTGGTCATGCTATATATATATCTTTTTCATTTTCTCTCGATTGCTGCACTACTAATCTCTTCGTCTTACTTAGTTTTATTGGTAAAAACATGTTGTGCCTTCTCTTTTTCGTATTATTCCTAGAATCTCTTTATGTTACCAGCAGCAATACCATCATGAGAAACTTGTGGAAGGTATGAACATGAATGAAGAGATGTTGAATCTAACCTCTGTCGCTCGACAACTTAACAACCACATTGCTCTTGCCCACGAAATTAACCAAATTCAGTTTTCTTGGGACCGTAGCGCCCATATCGCAACCCTCAGATGCTTCTCTCCATTGCTGCCGCTACCAGACATCCGTTGATGGTGCAAGAGTCCAAACCTACTATCTACGAGATGGTTGTCTTGCTTTAGTCACCCCTACCTCTTCTCATGAACAGTGATTTTGGAAGCACAAACTTAAAATAGACAGCTTGATTACTGAGCTCCGAAGTAAAAGTCGAGAGACCATATATAATCGCCATTCTCCGATCTCAACCAGTGAAGAAGAAGGACGGCTCCTCCAGGTTTTCAATTTTCGCAACTGATGATTTCTTAGAAGAATCCTCTGCTTGAAAACATTATCAAAAAGTGTTTCCTTAATCGTTCAAATGTTTAAACAAATAGAAGAACAAAACTTCCCTTCACCCCCTGTGGTGTATTCTTAAATTCACCTCATTCCCCAAGACCAATCAAATTGCCACATCAGACTGGTTAAATAAGGTATTACAATTAAATAAGGTATTACATTTAAAAAAAAAAAAGGAAAATAGCTGAAAAAAATAGAAGACGCTTAATGGTTAACGCCGTCGGCTTTTTTGTTCGTTACCCACATAGACAAGTGGAGAAGACGAAGGAATAGAATCATGATCTCCATCGGCTTCTTCTTCTTAGTTACCCACAGAGAAGATAGAAAGGAAGTTTTGTTTGCCAAGTTTGAATCTCCAAAGATGGTAAAGCAATCAATCCAAATTCGAGAATCAATCTCATCTCTCCCTTGTAACTCCAGCTCAAAAAGCGTAATAACCACCGATCACACACTCGCGTACTGTTAATTCTAGGGCTAGCTCCAAACATCATGTTTTTCTCCGGCAATCCTTCGACTCGGAAGCGAGTCGATTTAGGTGGCCGGAGCACCAAGGAGGGAGATGCTCGCAAGCTTCTTGAGTAGACCAGGATGGAGCATAATTGTCGTCTGCTTCAGAAGCAGCAGAACTCCGCCGCCATTCAGGTCAAAATTTCTTCAATTTAGACTGTGTTTTCTAAGCAATGTAGAACCAAGCATATGGCTTTTGGATGGATGTTGAGCTTAATTGTACCCACGTTTTATTAGCTTTGAGTTTTTATTAGATACGGAACATACATTTCTCTTTCTGAAGATGCAACACTCCAAATGGCTTGTTCTCATTTGTTTTGGCTAAAGATTAAAGCTTTATCAACGTGTCATGCTTCTTTTCGTGTTGGCAAGTTGTTTGTTGACTAGTTTTTATTTGGTTGTAGAAATTATTTAGAGGAGAAGAGCAATGGCCATTGATGCTTGTGGAGACGTGTCGTCTACTGCGAAGTTTTGCACACAGCAGTGGTATTTTTCAGTATCTATTCATGTTTTTATTCTTGATGGTTGTTGGTCAGTTAGTTCTTGGGGTTGGTTGATCAGTGTGCTTTTAGCTCTCTAGGCAACTCTTAGGTAAAGGAGCTAATGCTCTGATTGGTTTCTTTGTGCAGGGTTTTGGATGAAAAGCTGAGAAAGACTTTCCATAGTTACGTTGAGATCAGAGGGATAACGCCGAGCATGATCAACTTCTTACACGAGTATATAATCAACAAAGTTAGTAAAGAGAACTTACTGTGGTTGAAAACGCTCAAGAACTTCGTCACGTCTTGAGGAAAACAGAACACTTTTTTTCTCAGTTTTCAGATGCTCTCTGTTTATCCAAATTTGTACTTGAAACACAACTCTGTTATGTTTGGATCTCTTTATATAGTAAAATCATTAACACAGTCTAAAAAGTATGAGAATCACTACAGAAATCAGAAGTAACTTGGTCAAACATGTCTAGTATTTCAAGTGAATATACTCTGTGTGTGATTGATAATCCATAGGCATATGCAATGCTGAACCTAATGCTCAAGTGTGGTTCCTGCTCTAGCATTCCATGTTTGTTACTATGATGTTTGCCTAGATAATGGCTAAGAGCACATAGAGAATAAAAGAAAAGTAACATCACATACCTTCTTTTAATGAGAAATTGATGGTTTCTCTGTGAGTAAAGGGTAAGGAAGAAGAAGAACAAAGCCGATGGCGTTAATAGGTAAGCGTCTTCTATTTTTTTTCAGCCATTTTCCTTTTTCTCAGCTCCTATTCTGCATCAAGTTTAGTATATTATATATGGCGATCTCCAAGGCGATTGCATCAACCCAATGAAAACAACAAAGATCAAGTTTCAGATCTGGCTCGGATTTGGATGTGAAGATGAAGGATTTACCTCGTTTAGGGTTTCAGTTGTCATATTTTCCAGATCTATGAAGTTTCCCGTTTTGGGGTTTTCAGATTGGATTCACTATGGTTTCTCTGTGGAGCAGAGAACGACCGCGGGTTTGAAGATTCGCCAGACCGATTTGGTTTGGGATCTTATTACGAAGATACGAGTTCGTGACAGGGTGTTAGTGTATCGTATATTGAAGGATTTAGTAGAATATTCAAAGGATCTACAGAATCCACGATTTGAGATTTGGTTGAGGAATGAACGCGTGAGCGAATCAGGGCAAGATTTTAAGGAGATAGTGGAGCGTACTCGGAGGGGCTTGGGTGATACTACAAATAAGATCCTACGAGATACGGAGCTTAAGTTGGAAAAGGTTTGGATCCTGGTAGGGATTCAAACAGTGGAGGAGAAGGTAAACAATATACTTTTTCGAAAATTAAGGAGATACCACATATTAAGTTACCTTTTGCCACTTAAAATATCTTGCGGAATTTTTTAAAGGGTTCAATGATTATTGGAGGATTTGGTTTCTGCGGAGTGAGTTACTAGGAGATCGTATAATAGTAAATATATGTTTTCCTCAATCTTGTGCTTTAATGGAATTCTGGATTGGTTTTAAATCAGAAGAGAAATCTAGGATATCATGGTATTTACAATTGAGATTTTTTATTGATTTTCTGGGATTTTAATATTACTGTAAGCAAAGTTTGGAATAGGGTGGTAAGTATTATTTATAGGATTACGTGGTTTATAGTTTTATTTCATCATTTTACTCACTCTTTAGTGCCTAACTTTGTTTTTCTCTTTTGTGATCTCTCGGCTCTTTTCGAGATTATGTCTTAAAGTCAATGGTTCCTGAAGTTAGGTGGGAAGAAGGTGGAGGTGCCTACGGTCGGTCTGAAGATAACCATCCCCAAGTTTGATAACACTAACCTCATTAATGGATATTCCAAGACCCTGATAGAGCGCTGCATGAACCTGTTCAGGCAAAACATGAAAGATCTCCTCATAACGTTGCCCAGGATTTGGCAGATCGAGGATTATGTGGTTGGTGCTGATCTCGGTCTCGGGATGTTCCAGTTTGATTTCGATCGGGAGGAAGATATTGTGGAGGTTCTAAAGACAGAACCTTTTCATTTTGACAATTGGATGCTGTCTCTTGTCAGATGGGAGCCGGTGGTGGAGGTGAATTATCCTTCACAAATTACCTTTTGGGTCCGAGTTATTGGAGTCCCATTTCATTTCTGGGCAGAACCAACCTTTAGGGGGATTGGAAACACGATTGGTTTGGTTCGCAATGAAGATGATATAGATCTGAATGAGGGTCGGGTGCGCATGGTGATGGATGGCTTCAAACCCTTGGTTTTTTTAAATTACTGTTGAGTTTCACAGTGGGCAGGAGAAGCTGCTTGCGTTAAGGTACGAGAAGCTTCATGGTTTCTGTCGGTTTTGCTCGAGTCTGAGGCATGATCAATCAAGATGTCCCATGAACCTGCAATAAATAGATGGAGGTACTGATGGAATGAGAAACAACCCATCACACGGTGAACAAGGTCTTAGCTACAAAGGGGCTGTTGAATCTCAAGCAAGGAATCCAAATATGGAAAGTAGACAAGGAAATCATCACCAACAAGCTCCAAATGGGAGAGACCTTAAGGGAAAAGGTGTGGCTCGTGAGAATCCAGGTCCTTATAGGCATAATGGTCCATCAAATTTTCATGGCGGAAGGAATTATCGGCACCAGGGAGAGGGTTCT
Source organism: Eruca vesicaria subsp. sativa (assembly GCA_932364175.1). NCBI lineage: Eukaryota > Viridiplantae > Streptophyta > Magnoliopsida > Brassicales > Brassicaceae > Eruca > Eruca vesicaria. The sequence continues at coordinate 68,892 of CAKOAT010205710.1, forward strand.
AGCAGAAACGTAAGGCAATCAGGTTACTTGCCTCCGAAGGAACCACCCATGCAATATGCTATGGCAACAAATGGGGTTGATAATCTCAGGAATGAAGAGGTTGGATTCCATTTAGATGATCAACAAAAGTTAATGCTAGAAGCTTTCACCAGTAGAGAAAAGGGTGTGGAATCAACCTCTAAGGCTCGCAAGTCACTTAATTTCGAGGAGGAGGTCCAAGAGATTGTGGCAACGGTCCAAAAGCATGGCTCAGATTCAATGGTACAAACCAGGGAGGATGTTTCTCTTGGGGAAGAGGTGGGGGTGGATGAAGGTCAGGCTGGAGAGTTTCTTGAAAGGAGAGAACATGGATCAGAGGCAGAAGATGGTATGGAGGTAGTGGAATCTGCGGCTGGGGCAAGTGCTGAAATGGTGGAGCTGAATAAGACTGAAGGAAGGATGGAGAAGATGAAAGTGGGGGATCAGCAACCTCTAAATTCAGAGGATTTGATGGAAGAGGCTAATGGAATGGATGAGGATGACCTCATTGAAGAGACGAATTTAATGCACAATGGAAAAGAGAATCCAGCACCGAAGAGGAGAACAATTAAACCAGGAAGTTTAACACTTGTAGGAAACACTAAGAAGAGGTTTGTTCAGAGTGTTATCTCACCACGCAAGAAGATCATGTCAAAGCAGGCAGCCAAAGCGGGTGAGAAGGGGTCTTTCATCCCCAAGAAGGCCAATCCCTTGGCAAAGACAGACCACGAGTAAGGTTTTGTTTTCAGTTTTTTTTTGTGTTTTAAAATAATAATATGAATAATTGTTGGGCTATGATTATAAAGTCCCCTGTTTTTTTATTTGTGGTTTTCGGGTTTTACATAGGAAGTGTATTCCTAGTCTTAAGTTATTGGATTAATAAAACGATGATTCTTTGGTTGATTGCGTTCTTCGTATATAGGCAGAGAAATTGTTTAAAGAAGATTGGTTCAGGATTAGTTGAGTGCTTTCCTTTTATGTTTATGGGTTGTTCATAGTCTCATACGGCTGTTTTTACAAGTGCTCTCCCATTGGAATGGCAGTGGAATCTGGAGAGTTTGACTATTTTATCTTTAAGGTATGTGTCTAGTAATTTGTACTCTCAGGATTGGAAGTTATATAATTTACTCATTTTTGATGGTGTAAGGTTTAGGGTCTTTGGTAATGTACATTTTCTTTTGTTATTGCAAAGATATGTGAGTATATGCATTCTAAATACTCAATGGTGTTGGCAATTGTATTTTGGACAAGTACTGGTTTTTGGGAAGAGGCATTTTGCCATTATCAGTGAACTCCATTTACACAGGTGGCAGGTTTCTTTGCAGAGAATGGAATGTATTTTGTTTCTAGTAACGTTAAAGGATTCTTATTTTAGACATGATTCTCTACTCTGGTATCCACAAGATTATTACATACCTCTTTTTAGGTTTGCTTTTGGTACAGAGTGTGATCAACCGGTAACGTGGATTGCTAGACAAAGGTCAAAGCTGCAAACTTGGAGAGGGTTATCTCAGGATATCGAATTTTGGATAAAGATTCCAGTACAAGTCCTACTGCCCACTACCTTCCACAAGGAGGGATTTTATTTCCTGCTTTGTAGTAATTTAGTCTCTGTAAGGGTGGAATTCTGTGACTATCAGCGTATGTGCACGTATTTGATAATTTATTTCTAATGGGAACCATTAGGTAATAAGGACGGAGTCATCATGACTTTATGTCATAAGGCAATACGGTCGTATAAAGTTCGAGAGTTTTGTACAATGGTCACGATTAACAGGCTGGTTTTATTATGGGAAATATCTAGAGGTTATATGGAGTCGGCCTCGCCAGGATTCCTAGACAGCAGTGACTCTTTCGTTTGTTATTTTCAATTTTGGGGATTTATGAAGAATTTTTGTCGGAATTGTAAAAGAATTGGTAGTAAATGGATTATTATTTATATGAGACAAACATATGGTGGAAAAGTAGGACTTCTGGAGAATTTTATATACTTGAGTAACAAGGAAACTTGGTTGGTTTTTGGTACGATTATTTTCTGGAACGAGTTTTCTATGGAGTTTAAAACTTTAATGAATTGGATCTCATTAAACCATATTATTAGGGGCTCTACGGAGCTTTCTCAAAAATTTATATACTTTTTATGAGTATTCTGAGTTGGAATTGCAGGGGTGCGGGTAGTTCGGATACGGTGCAACGTATTCGAGATCTACGTCGTCATTTTTTTCCGGATTTTATGTTTCTCATGGAGACTAAGCAAAAATTTGCTTACATGGACGTTTTAATATCAAGTTTGGGATACGATTTCTTAAACACGGTGGAACTCATTGGGCGTAGTGGTGGCGTAACTCTAATGTAGAAAGGGTGTTATTCAATTGAAATTTTAAAGAGTAACAATAGAATTATTGATCTTAAAGTCACAATGGGGTCACTTGAATTTTTTTCTTGCATGTGTATATGGAGATCCAGTAAGAGCAAGGAGACGATATGTTTGGGATCAACTAATGGATACAGGTGTGACTAGAGATGAGGAATGGCTTTTGGTTGGTGATTTTAATGAGCTAATGCATAATGGTGAAAAGCTGGGAGGAGTTACTAGAGAGGAAAACACTTTTTTCGATTTTCGGAATATGGCGGAAGCATGTAAAATCAGAGAAATGAGAAGTACGGGAAATACTCTTTCATGGGCAGGTGTGAGAGATCACAATTGGGTTCAATGTCGCCTGGATAGGAGCTTTGGCAATGGGGAATGGTTTAGACTCTTTCCACAATCATCTACTGATTATATGACTATGTGGCCTTCTGATCATCGACCTCTTCGCATAGAGTTTGCACTCGAGCCTGAAAATTTGTATAGAGGACGATTCTATTTCGATAAACGTATGTATGGTAAAAGAGTGGTAGAGGAGGCTATTATTCAGGGATGGGGTGCGGAGAATATTCACTCCAATCTCAGTGTACTAGATCGTATTGCCCGGTGTCGTTCGGAACTGGCTAAGCTTAAAAGGACCAATGATTGGAATTCAAAAACAAGAATAGAACGGTTACAAACTAATTTGGACAAAGAAATCTCCAAGAAATTTTCCATTTTTAGTTTGTTAAGGAGGATAAGACAAGAATTGGCTTCGGCTTACAGGGAAGAAGAAATTTTCTGGAGACAAAAAAGTCGGGAGGAATGGCTACGGGAAGGGGATAGAAATACAACTTATTTTCATAATGTGGTAAAAGGGAAAAAAGGAGGAATAAAATTTTAATGCTTAAAGATATTATTGGGAATGAGCATTATTCTGAAGGGTCAAAAGGGCATATTGCTACTGAATATTTCAGAGATTTGTTTACGATTTCCAACCCAAGAGACTTGGAAACTTTGTTTGACGGTTTTGATACTAGGATCACACCGGAAATGAACATTTTGTTAACGAGAAAGGTCTCACCTGAGGAGATCAAAAAAGCAGCATTTGGGATTAAAAGTAGCAGCACCCCTGGAGAGGATGACCTCACTGGCTATTTTTACCAGAAATATTGGCATATTGTCGGTCAGAAGATTATTGGTGATGTTCAAAGTTTTTTTAAAACAGCCATTCTTCCTGAGGGATGGAATCATACACAATTATTTTTGTTACCAAAAATTCTACATCCTACGGAGATGAAGGATATGCGTCTCCTTAGTCTTTGCTCGGTTCAATACAAAATCATTTCTCCGATTCTCTGCGATCGAATGAAAGTAATTTTACCAAACATAATTTCGGAAACTCAAGGAGCTTTTGTTGGAGGTAGGCTAATTACTGACAATGTCATTATCGCACATGAACTGGTACATGGTCTGCGCACAAATGATAAAATTGGTAGGGAAAGTATGGCTATTAAGACAGATATGTCAAAAGCATATGATCGGGTTGAATGGAATTTTCTTGAAGTTCTACTTGAAAAAATGGGATTTGATCGGAAATGGGTCGTTTGGATTTTGTCATGTATTACCACTGTTACTTTTCAGTGTTACTAAATGGAAGATCTCATGGATTTATTAAACTTGAACGTGGAATACGTCAGGGGGATCCCTTATCGCCTTTTTATTTATCTTATGTGCTGAAGCATTAGTACATGTTTTAAACAGAGTTGAAGCACAAGGGAAATTAAAGGGTATAAAATTAGCTAAAGATAGTCCTTCGGTGCATCATCTGTTATTTGCGGATGATAGCTTGTTGTTATGTGAAGCCTCTATCGAGGACAGTGAAGAAATTCTGCAGTGTTTGGAAAGGTATGGGACGGCTTCCGGACAAACGATTAACCCTTTAAACTCTTCTGTCATTTTTAGGAAAAACGTAACCAATGATACAAAACAAGATATAAAGAGGGTTTTGGGTATCGACAAGGAAGGTGGGGAAGGTTCATATCTTGGCCTCCCTGAATGCTTTCAGGGATCAAAAAAAGATCTTTTAAATTTTATCAAAGAGAAATTAGAAGGTAGATTACAGGGTTGGTATTCCAAAACTTTATCAATGGGGGCTAAGGAAGTTTTGATTAAATCGGTTGCTTTAGCTCTCCCAATATATGAAATGTCAGTATTTCGACTACCAAGAGGTCTGTGTGAACGACTTACGAGTGCGATTATTGAATTTTGGTGGAGTAGTAGGGATAAAAAAAGGAAGATCCCTTGGGTGGCATGGGAAAAATTATGTAAACCAAAAGAACAGGGGGGTCTGGGATTTCATGACATTGGTCGGTTTAATCAGGCTTTACTTGGAAAACAAGCTTGGCGAATTTGGAATAATCCTGACTCTTTGGTTTCTCGCATTCTTAAAGGTAAATACTTCAAAAATGGAAATTTTCTGGAGTGTGGTATGGGAACACGGCCATCATATGCATGGCGAAGCATCATGCATGGTAGAGAATTATTGAAAAAGGTTTATATCAACATATTGGTAATGGGGCTGACACCAATGTTTGGGCGGAAAATTGGATTATCGATATTATTCCTTGGTCACCAATGTACCGGGAAAATAGTACCATAAATCTATCGATAAAAGTTTCTGATCTATTTATTCTGGGCTCGAATCAGTGGAATAGTAATTTACTACATCAAACTTTTACGGCACAGGATGCTCAACGGATTTTACTTTTGAAACCATCATTGTTACTTGAAGACACACTCAGATGGGGTTTCACAACGAGTGGATCCTATTCGACTAAGAGCGGATATAAGTTGCTAGAAGCTTTGGTTGATTATGATCATCCTTCAGGTTATTCCCTCCCTCGTATGGAGAAAAAATTATGGAAAGAGGTATGGAAAGTTAAAGCCCCACCAAAAATAAAACACTTTATGTGGCGGGCACTATCTGGTGCATTAGCGGTGAAACAACGTTTGGCTACTCGGGGTATCCCGATGGACCAAACATGTTCGGTTTGCGGCAATGAGGCAGAGAGTATATGTCATGTTCTTCTTACATGTACGAAAGCACGCGCAACATGGCAGCAGGCTAATTTCCCACTACCTTTAAATGGTTTTTCTCGGAATTCAACATTTCTAAATTTTGTTCACCTCATTAAGAGTGCCAAAAACTCAACCACGGATGTTCATATAAGGAATTTTTTCCCATGGTTGTTATGGGAAATTTGGAAAGCAAGGAATAATTTTGTTTTCCAAGCCAAAGATATTGAGCCTTCCTTTATTGCTAAGAAAGCCTTTGAAGAGGAATCAACATGGTTTGATACATTCACCGGACCAAATGAGAGTGTCAATGGTGTTCCTCCTGAAACAATTCGATGGAAAAGACCTCTCCATGGTTTCCTCAAGTGTAATGTTGGGTCTTCATGGTTAAGTTCGAATTGTCTTAGCGGTGCTTCATGGATCCTACGAGATGAAAATGGGTGTACAGTCATGCATAGTCGTCGTGCTTACTCTTATATGCGCACAAAAACTGAGGCCGATCTATGGTCTCTTTTTGGGCAGTGGAATGCATCCACAATTTTCATTTCACGAATATTATTTTTGAGACTTCCTTTGATGACCTCCATGACGCTTTCAGCAATCCGAATGACCATCCTAGTCTCAGCCACATCAGCCACATTATCTCCTCACTGCTTGCCCGGATTGCGCTAGGGAGCTTAGATCACGCACTCCTTGAAAGAAATGAGGCTGCTGAAGCTATTGCAATAAGTGTCACTCGCGATCACCGCCACCAGTCTTACATCGCCAGCAATGCTCCCGTATGGTTACATCATCTACTCGCTCTGGAGGCTCAGTAATGAATGTTTGAGTGAAGGTTTTTTTCATGTTTTGTTTGGGTGCCTACTGACACCTCCCCCTTTCTCTTTTAACTATCTCTCATCTTGTAACGGATCGATTAATTTTTCGTATCAGTGTTATAAAAAAAATTGTAATACCTTATTTAACCAATCTGATGTGGCAATTTGATTGGTCTTGGGGAATGAGGTGAATTTAAGAATACACGACAGGGGGTGAAGGGTAGTTTTGTTCTAAATAGAATCATGTTTTTTTTGGTTATCATTATCATTCAGTTATTTTCAAAGGCTTTATATAACAACAATATAACTCCTCTAATCAAATATTTTGATACACCAATTCACTTTTTAGTCATTAATTAATTAGTTATAGTTGTTTAATTATTATAAACAAATACAAGTATTTGGCTAAATAAGAAAAAAAACAATACACTACTTTAAAATATGGATGCATTCTCCAAAGTTGGAGATGCAGCCCGTGGTCTGATGAACCTTATTACAAAACAAAAAAAAATTATTGATCCCTGTTATAATTTGGGTAGCTGATTAGGTTGGTTTTAATTGTGTTTATGCATGGATTGAGTTTCTTTGCACATCTTGTGTTCAGGTAATTAGAGATCTCAAGGCAAGTAGCATCTTACTTGAAATAGACACGAGGGCAAATGTAATAGATATCGGTTTCTCTAAGTTGGCAGTGATAATTTAATCTGCAATTGGCAAACCTTCTCCTGGGGCTTGAAGTTGTATCTGCATGGAACCAAAACAAGGCTCAAGAGTGCCACCAGCTCTCTTCTTTGCTTCAAGCTGCAAATAAATGGCTGGAGCATCTGCAAGTTAATCAGCCAAACAACAGTTTACCATCGATTTGGCTCTGGTCGTAGAAAAAGACATATATGGAGGAGCACATTGTGAATTTCCCGTCTGGTGTTGTATATTTGAGAAGCAACACTTTTTTGTGGTATAATTAGATTGATGAAGTGAAATACAGCTTGGGTTATATATCAATTTGTAACAGGTTTAAAATAATGATTCCTTTTAACTTTGACTAGTTTTGAGTTATGAATAGAGGTACTTCTGTTATTCAAGCGCATTAAGGTTCCGTAAGTACATTAGATTAAAACATACACTTATAATCTACGAGGCTTTGATACACATCAACACAAACATTGTGGGAAGAAAGGACATAGCATCTTAAACCTGTCTTTTCATATTGCTTCACAAACACGGCAACACATGCAAACAATGAGATAGACCAACAAGGTCCATGACACCGAACTTGCGCGGGACTCCGCTCCTAGTAATAATAGTATTCAAGCTAAAGAGAACATAATATCTACCCACACACTATATTTCTCACTTGTAGCAACTGGAACCTGATTAGTTACATAGATATCATCATAATTCTTATTGTTAACTATGTAAATAAAAAAAGCTGTTTTAACTAAAACTAGATTTTTGAATAGCGCGAGTGTTTGTTTTCGTTTATAGTTAGTTATATAAACATTTTGTTTTCACTTGTAAATTGATATATATTATAATAATCACATATTTACGATATGTATAGTAAATGTAATAATATTATATAATATGTGTTTTAATCAAATAGATTGTTTCAAATTTTCTATATTATACATGCGTTTTTCAAACATGTGTTTGTTACTTCTATATTTTATTGTTTGTTAGATTAGTATTTAACTTTTAGATAAAGTAATATATATAGAGCTTGACTAAATATTAGTATACTTTAATTTGCAAAGATAATATAAACTTTGAAGAAAATTTTGCTAAAACTAAACATATAGCTTCATAAATTAATATTATAAATAATTTTAAAACAAATTCTTTTTTAAAACAATATAATTTTAAGAACTTACATCGAAACAAATTTATCTAGTATATATAGTTTGTAAATTTTGTTAGGGTATATAAATATTCCATATTACGAATCTGTGATTTTTGTTAATATATTGTGGATGCATTTAACTATTATTGACATATTTCCTTATAAATAATAGAAGATTCCTAAACTTATATTTATTGACATATTTTGCGTGACTAAGTTAGAAGGTGTGGGGAAATTTACTGAGACCAAATTGTTAAGCGTATCTTTGTTATTATAGATATGATTTTTCATAAGATATAATAATGATAAGATTATTAGAGAGTTAATGTAACATGACTTTCTAGTAATAGTCCATTTTTAAAAAAAAATCATACATGAAGTCAAGTCATGACTTATGTTTTAATATATAAGATACTGACCTAGCTTGAGCCCACCCGTAAGCTTCTTGGCCGCCATTAGAAACAAGATTTCTGGGAATATTATACACCGGAAGTCGTCGCCTCCACCATCATAACTACTCAGAGGAGGCCTTCGCCTCCCAGCTGTCCTGGAACTACTCCTCTATCGCCTCTCTCAGCCGTTTCTTCCTCATCTAAAAGCAGTCTCTCATAAGTTTCATAACAAAACGTGGCCGCGATTAGCATCACCGGACCAGACTCCATCAATGTTGACGGTTCTCTTTCTCCAGCGTCTCTATTTTTGAAGGCTCTACCTAAAAATATATTTTCTATCAGCCTATTAGCATCTTCAGGGTGTCGATTACCGAAGTTCCCTTCACTCGGCTGTATCGAGAATGGTTTGATAGTCTAGGCTTAGTCCTCTATAGAAGGTATTAATGAGTTGGGATTCTAAGAAACCATGGTGCGGACATTCGAGTTGGTAACTTTTAAATCTCCCCTAAGTGTCATTAAAAGATTCCCGGCTACCTTGAATACAATGTGGAAATCTCCTCTCTTGCTTCCCAGTACCTCTTCTCGTCAAAGAAATGGTTGATTAAAGCGCTCCTGATATCTCCCATCAAGTTAAGGATCCTTGCAGTAGATGGTTCAGCCACCTCCTGGCATCACCTTCAAGGGAGAAAGGAAAAATCTTGCAGTGTTTGAAGTCGTCATTCACCATATCTTCCAACATTTTGATATGATCGTTCGGATGCTCATTGTGGAAACCACTGAATGGATTCTTACGTACTACAACAAGGAAATTGATGTTAAGTTCGGAACTCCCTGTATGGTTATCCAAAATTCTAATGGCGGATCTAGTGAATAGGTTCTACCAGGGTTTAGGTATTCAAGCATTGCCAATTTGTTTTTCATCTCATATTTTAGAGTTTTAGTAGTTTGATCAGGGATTTCACCTCCTATTCATTGATAAGTTGGCTTACTTCGTTGCAATCACTATCGATCAATGCTGATGGAAGAGTGTCGCCCGATAATGATGCATGAGCTTCGATCGATCATGGAAGAGCTCCATCGATCGATTCCTGTCGACCACAATCCATATCATCTCCAAAAGGTACATGTGTCATTAGGAACCATGAAAGAATAAGTTAGTAAACACTAAAATAAAAATCTAGACTATAATCTAAACTAAATCTAATGGAACCATTCTCGAACTCAATTCCCGCAATGCCCGCATCAGTATCGATCGATGCTACTTCCATACAGACGCGGTTTTGAGGTTTGATATGTTCTCTAGACTTCTAACTCAGCTCGTGTTTGTTATTATTTATCTAGATCATTTAAGGTACTTTTCAAGGTTATAGACAGGTTCTCACTTGAACTATAAACTCATATGGTTTAGGGTTGAAGTGATCAAGTTTAACTCAGGCCTCGATTGGTACGACAGATGATAAAGCATTAGCAGTATGCTGTAGAAACAGTATGGTGTAGAAACAGTATGCTGTAGAAACAGTATGCTACAGAAGCTGTATGCTTTCATTAAAGTTATTAATAAAGTGATTGGCACACACTAGTAGTATATAATTTTAAAATTATCATAATAGTTCGTATAATAAAATATTTATTTTAAAATATATTTATATATTTATAATATATATAAATAATACATTTATTATTTAAATAATGAATATTATTCATTATATAAATTGTATTATAGTTTATATGTATTATATTATTATTTAAAATGTAAAATTTGTTTTAAAAATATTAAATATTTTTGGATATCAACATAATTTAATATTATTAAATTAATTAATTAATTATATATAATTTATGTATCAATTATTATTATTTGTTTATTGGTAGAGAAGTAAATGATTCATATATAAAATTATCATAAAAATTACTATATGTTATATAATTTATTGATAAGTGTCTAAATAATATCTAGAATATATAAATATATATTATGTTATGTTTGTTATTAAAAATAATGAAGGATACGTGTAATTATATAAATTATATTATATTTTAAATGTGAAATATTGTTCTTTTCAATTATTTTAAAATATTTAATTATAATTTTATTTTTATTTTTAAAAATTAAATTTATTTTTATTATAATTTTTTCTTATTAAACTAAAATAAATTAATTATACATAATTATTTTAAAAATTTTATATATTTTTAACTATAAATGCTCTCCCAAAAACTCTATTTGCGAGTATTGAGCAAAGAGAATTTGGAGAGCATTAGCATTTGGTAAATGCTTTTCTAAATGAATTTTTGGCAAATGGTTATTAGATAATAGAGAGCATATTTATGCTTATGATAATGCTCTACCAATCAAACTCTCAGCATTAAACGCAACTTAAACAAAGAACTAAATGATCACTCTAACAATTCTATATGATCAACAAAACCCCTAACAATTTTATATGCTCAACAAAACATCACTGTCATTGCAAAACCTTATATCTAACAAAGAATTACTCATACATGATTATGAAGAACATAATGAATAACTGAAAAACTACATAGATTAAATAAACAAAAGATAAGGATTTCAAGATCTTCTCTATAAGGTTGATCAGATCTCTCTCCCTCCAAATTTTCAAGACGGTTCTCTTACTGCAACAGAATATGAAAGCTTAGGTTTTTACAGAATGATAAAAACCTAATAAATTGCTGCTCATGCGGACAGAGACTTGTCTTGCAATATAGGAGACTTTTGGGTGAAACTTGTAATTTCTTAAAATCATCATTAAACCCGCGGATATAGTGGTCGTCGATCGACGCACAAGGTGTGCTGTCGATCGATGTCTTCTATAGAATCTGACTCCGACTTGTGTTTTTAAGACAATATTCTTCAATGCTTTCGAATGACAAAAGCTCCAATTGCTTCCAACGAGTACATGGACCTGTAAAGACTCTAAAACAATGTCAAATGCATATAAAGCACTGCAAAAAAGTATATATGTCGTGGGTAAAAATAGGTTAACTCCATGAAATCCTCCAAGCAGTTTCTTAGGAAGTTATTTATTATTCACCTTATAAATATACAAATTTTGGTACAGAAAATTAACTTAGGGCCCATCCCTTTCATTATATCAAGTAACATTTCGTGCATGTTTTAGCCATATATATATGTTTATTTTATAATCTAAATTTTTTTATATTTGAGGAAAATATAATCATCAAAATATCTGTAACTATTACACAATTCTTAAAATACAAACTAATCTGATAATTATGGGAATATTCTTTACACAATCTATACTATTATTGAGAAGTAAATTTGCTTAATTATCATGTTCTCCATAATTTTAGATAGTTTTGCTTGTTTGTCATATTTTTATATGCTTTTTACTAATGATTAGTTATTACTCTTAATTAATAATTAGATTTATAATATATAATTAACTATAAATTAAAAATAATTAATATAAAATTAACCTTAATTAAAATAAAGTTCATTGATTAGATGATTATCATTATCTAAAAAACAATTTATTGATTAGCGATAAACTAAAACCGAATTAATATATAATTGGCCATTAATTAAAATATTTTCATTGATTTGATAATTATCATTATCTAAAATAATTTGTATTATGTTATCTGTTAATATATAATTAACCATAAATTGAAAACAAACTCATTGATTTGATAATCATCCTTGTATAAAAATAGTTTATGTTATGTTATTAAAAAAATATTTTATAATTTTTATTTATATTTTAAATTTATAAAAGATAAATATCTACATATATTTTATATAATATTAATGCATATATTAAGGTTTTCAAATTTATTTTATGCAATAAAAGATAATTTATTATATTTACACATTTGTTCATATGTAAAAACTGAATATTTAATTTATTACTAAATATTTCAAAAGCATTAGTATTTTTAGTTTATGTTACGTGATAAATAAATATTTATGTTACGATAAAAAACTTGTATATAAAGAATTTATTGTTTAGTTTTTATTAATATTTTAAATATATGAACATTAATTTATTTTAATTTTATTTTAATTGATAGTTTATTCACTTTAAAATATTTGTAAAATTATTATATCTGCACATGCGGGCAAAACAACTAGTCGATTAGCAAAAACGGAACATGTATATTTACGCATACAATCACAGAATATCTGATATAAAAACATTTTACTGTTATAAAGGAAAGGAGAACATTGCATAAAAAATCTTCAAAATTGTATACACTAACACTTTAAAATTTGAACTTATTTAATTAGCATATTAAACTTTCAACTTGGATTTTATATCATAAAATATCTTCAATTTGGCTTATTTGTTCATCAAATCAAAATTGTGACATGTTAATCTGCAATTAAAGTTTCTTTTTAAAATAAAAGTTTTGCCAAAAAAAAAATATTTTTTTTAAAAAAATACATCAAATTTCAAAAATCTTAATTATGAAAAGTCAAAATATTTTTTTAAGATTTTACAAATGTCATTATCTATATAACCAAAAATATACTTTTAATGATGATATGATAAAGAGAGTTCATGTTAATGGTGATAAATATTTAAAATTATTTAATTTTTGTGAAAATATTTTATAGCTTTTATATATTTAAAATAAAAAATCTTTTTTTTTTGAAAAACTTACAATTTAAGAACTTTAAAATTTTAAGATAATATTTTGATTTTTATTAAATTCATTATTAGATTTTTTCTGTAATTTCCTAATTTTATTTAGGTTTTTATTGTTATTTATTAATAATTAAAACAAAGTGAACACGTCAGTTACTATTGTATGTTAACATGTTACAATTTTGACTTGACAAATAAGTAAGCCAAGTTGAAAGTTTTTTTTTGTGATACAAAAGTCAAGTTGAAGATTTAATATGCTAATTATATAAATTCAAAGTTTAAAGTGATAGTGAGCCACTTTAAAAGTTTTTTACGCGATTTTTCATAAAAGAAAGTATATTTACAACATATCATTTTGAAACTAACAAATAAGTTCTTATGAGTCGACAAAAAATAGTTCTTATGCGAAAATTATTAATCAAATATTCTAAAATTAAATTTTGTTTCTATATAGCTAAAACCCTTGTTCTAAAAGTCGGCCGAGTAGCCGATTAAACGTCCGGAAAAACGGTGATCGGAGACTCACCATGGCGAACTGATGCTGTTCGGTATCACTAGTCCGTGGTCCGACTTTTCCTGTAGTGATCCGAGGTTTATGTGCGTTGAGCGTTTAACTGAAGAAATCGTGGAGTAAAAGTTGAAATTGTTGGTGTTCAATCTTGAAAAATATGTCCAAAAGTCTTTCGATTTGCTATAGTTAACATGCTTTAACGAAGACTTGACATCAATAAAAAGGAAAAATGATGAAAAGAGATGAAGTATGACTGAATGAGATAGGAAGAAACAGAGGCCACAGATTTAGGTCAAATCGCAGAGTGAAGAAGATGATATAAAACTTACTTTTATATCCTTTATTAAAAAAGAACAAAAAGTCAACAGAATGCCTGGAACTCTTTTATGCCAAGACTTATTCTTAGGTTCACCAACCAATAAAATAGTGTTATTTCATATTTGATATCTTTTAATAAAGAAAACAAAATCGTGTCAAATTATATTATGTTTTTAAAATAAACTAGAACAAAATAAATAAGAATAATAATATTTACAAAAAACGAAAAAGATTCTTAAAAAATATATTTTAACATTATATTATGTTTTAAAATAAAAGATAAAAATAAAATAAAAACACTAATAATTGCAAAAAAAAATTTAAAACCAAAAATCTTTTAATATATCTTTAAAATAAAAAAAAATGTGTTTAAAATAAAAAGATAAAAATAAATAAAAAACAATATAATTGGTTAGTATTAATTTACCCAAGGGTTAAGATTTTTCCAAAGGGTTTATGATTTACTCAAGGGTTTAGGGTCTAAGATTAGGGTTTAGTATTAGGGTTTAGGGTTTAGGATTAGGGTTTATGGTTTAGTGTTTTAGTATTAAATATTTTTTTTAAAGTTTTTTTTTTCGTTTTTTAATATTATTATTTTTTATTTCTTTTTTCTATTTTTATTTTAAAAACAGAATATAACTTAACAAGATTTTATTTCCTTTTAAAAAAGATATCAAATATGAAATAACACTATCCTATTGGTTGGTGAACCTAGAGGTTCACCCTAGGGGTGAACCTAGAGGTTCACCCTAGGGGTGAACCTAAGAATAACTCGCATGCCAATTATATGATTGCTCATCAAGCACCTGAACTACAGAATATTATTGCTATTAATTCATAACATATACAATATATCCATAAATCCCAAAAATAAATCCCCCAGTACTTCCTGATTTGTTTTCCACTTTATCAATAAATCGCTAGATCCGTGGGTGCCGCACGTGTAGCGCCTAGCGAATTTCCGAACAAGGACTAAAACTAATCAATGTATAGTATAATGGGAATACATCAAAAAAGTTTAGTAGTATATATTTAGAGCTAGGTAAGAAACTCAAATCTGAAGAACTGAACAAAATATGATTTAGAATAGTACTACCGAACTCGAACTGAAAATAGTTGAATATTCGAATGGTTTATCTAGAGAACCAAAATCAAAATGTTACAGATATTTAAATATATCTAAATCAGATTTATATACTTAAATAGATTAATTATTTTTAATTTGATGTCCAAACAATATCCAATATATATAACATATTTTGAAGTTCTCCAAAATATTTGCAACTATATACAAATATTCAAAATTAAATATCTAAAATATCTAAACAATACTCAAAACACCAAAAGTACTTAACTATATATTGAATCTCCATCGAAATATTCAATCTAAACAAATTCTTATGTGAAGTTTAGGTATTTTGGCATATATTATTGAAATTTATATGTTATATTTTATTTTGCTATTAGATTTTGAAAATTTAAAGTATATATATTTTTCAATTTAAAAATAATTATTTAAACATGTTATCCTAATCCGAAATAAACCCTGGAGATCTGAATCCAAATCAAAATTTATAAACAATAAAAAAACTACAACCATATTATATAATCAAATATTAAATTAGATACTATCTAATCTATTAAACACATACTGAAGTACGCTATAAAAATAACCTTTATTTTATGTTTAACTAGGTGTGGACCCATACATTGCACGGTTTGCAATTGATATTTTAATTTTATGAAAAACATAAAAATGAGAAGAAATTTGTTTGCAAGAGTTGGATTTTTGTATATATTGCGTGAAACTTATTTTAGGAATAAAAATTGTTTTTCCACATGGTTAATTGGTTAGTATTTTTGTTTCAGTAATATTTTTTTTTGTCGACTATGTTTCAGTAATGATAGTGAATAAATAGTTATTAGCAATTTAAATTTAGGGGTAGAGAAAAAATCCAAACCCAAAAAATTAAATTGAATTTAATCTTGGAAAAATGTGAATTAGAGTAAAATACAATAAATTAGAAAGTAAAATCAAGGTAATCAAATTGGTGGCAATATATGCATTTTATAGAAATTCTCTACCTTATAAGAAAATGTGGTGAATAAAATTACATCTCTATATTTAGAGGCAAAAAAACCTTACTCTATATTTTTATAAAAATAAAAAATAAAAACTCTATACTGAGATTCTACTCTCTTTTCTTCTATATATCTTCAATTCTTTTGGGTCTAAAGTTTTTGTCTCTTTTCTCATAAGTATGTGTCTGTATGGTAATGGTGGATGCATGAAACTCTCAGTGTTACGATATCTATATTCTTTTCCTATCCATAGCTTATCTCTTTGTCACAGAAAACGATTTGGTGTAGAGACTAGAGAGTAGAGGGACAGATTAACTTTCCTTTGATAGTGAGATTAGAGCTAAACCTGACTGATGTGTACTTTGTATCTTAGTTTCAGACTGAAGAATAAAGATTCATTAATGTGGTTTGATTTCTGATTTTTACTATGTATGTGTGTCTTAAGATTATGATTAATAAAGTGTCCCAATGATTAGTTGATGTTTCTGTGATTATAGCTTGAATTCACAATAATTCTACAATGAAAAAACTCATAAATAATATGTGTAAAACTGATTATGCTTTGTATTTGTGGTTAAGAACCCCATTGCCACTTTGTGTGTGTGTTTATGTTAGAAAGATGCGGATTATGAAGATTATTTTTGTCAGCCACGATTTGGTTTTAAGCCCCGAAGAAACGAGTGAAGGTAGCTGTCAAGAAGAAGACAATATCATCTCAGTTTGGTTTTTAAGGGTTTTTTTACATTTACATGTTTTATAGGGTTTTCTTCTTTTCTTAAGTTTTTGTTATGTTTTGTGATATTTTCAAGAGAAATTAAAGTTACGAATCCTCTATTTGAGAGAAGGTCTGAGCAATTTGGTAGTGGTCGACCTCTCATTCCCAAGAAGAACTTAATTACTACATCAAATGGCCAAAGGCAATCTATCTTCAAAAGCAGAAGATGATCCTTAAGCAGAGCTTGAAGGTCCAACCAGCGATCAATTAGCTCACTAAGCCTCTTGACAAGGATCTTGGTAAAGTCTTTTACATAATTTCAATTTTAATTATGGAATTGTTTATTGCACAGTTTTACTATATTAGTTGTAGCTCTTTATTGAAAATAAATGAATGTATTTATGTATCAATGAAAATGCTCTTTTTGTTTGTGGAAACCTTCCTCGACATCTCTAACACATCTGTCTAGCACAATTCATTGTATATCACACATGCAAGCATCTTGATACAACGATTAATGATAAGAGCATGATTAACCATGGTCTCTTATCTGAGGTTTTTAACTTATGATTTGATATTTTTTTATTTTATTTTAATATTTTTTGACTAAACAACGTTTCTTGTATCTCTTATTTAAAAGATAATTCTTAATTAATTTTTTAATTAAAAGTTATTAGCCAAAGTTAGAAACTCCAATTAAGAGACCGAGTTAATCATGGCCTAAGGTTTTACCGTTTAGTATATGTACTTTGATGTATACTGGTATCACACTACAAGAAAACTTCATGAACTCCGATAAAAGTTTCCGAGAAATTGAGTTCTCAGAAAATTTGTGACGGTTGACCGAGAAAATAACGAGGACTCGTTAAATTCATCGGGATTTTGTAGGGTTTTTCCGACAAAAAAAGTTTCTCGGGAACTTGTCGTTAATGTTCTCGGAAAATTGTCGGATTATACCGACAAATAAGATTTCTCGGAAACTCGTTGTTAAGTTCTCGGTTTATACCGACATATAAGATTTATCGGTACTTTTGTCGGTGTTACCATCGGAAAACAGAAAAAATGTATTCCGACGAGTTTTCATAATAATATATCTAATGTTTAGATTATAAATATCTCACTTTCTAATCCACGTGTGTGGACCGTGTGGTCCAGTATCAATTACATGCATTTTTATATATGTAATAGGTTTTTTTATTTAATATAACCCAGATCTCTATTTGTATTCTCTGTTATCTTCTCTCCCCCATATCTCCCCAATGAACAGATCTGTTTAGGAATCGAAGAGCAGATCATTGTTTTCCTTTTCTTCTCCTCCTTTCCTCATTTTCCATCTTTTATTTATTTCTTTTTTCCCCTCTTTCTTTTCTCTTCTCTCTTTCTGTCTTTTTCAGATCTGTGAACTTTTTTTTTTGCTAAGTAAGATCTGTAAATCTGTCAAACCACCACCACTCAACTCTTTGCACGACTGCCGTCACCAAAGCAACTCCTTTCACCGCCGTCGGCACAACTGCACCTTCTTGCATCGCCACCACCGCAACTCTTTTCACCACCGTCCCGGCACTCACACCACCTTCACACCCTTCACGGACTCTGTCGGAGATCATGACCTTCACCACCGTCTCAACTTACGCTGATAGTAAATTTAGTTTTTTTCTTTTAAGTTTTTATGGTTAATTTGTTTACATGTAATAGTAATGAATATTTAATAGTAATTCAATATTATTTGATTTTTATTTATATTCCATTATTTTGTTTTTTTTTATTTAAAAATATTAGATTCTCGGAAATTTATCAGGATGTATTCCCCTAAGTTCATCGGAATGTTCCGATATATTTTTGACAAAGAGTTCCGACAATATTGGTTATCGGAATGTACCGGCATATTTCCGAGAAACCAAGATTTCCGACACTCAAACCCCGACAAAAATTTGTTTGTCGGAAAATAATAGGAAATACTCGTTACCGAGAAACTTCCGTCTAATATGACTGTCGGAGATTATGCATTATTCTTGTAGTGTCAGTGTTACTTTTATCATTTGATATGTTTATATACAAAATTAATATTCATAATCGAACATGTAGAAATTCTGTGCGTAAAATATTTTTCTATTAATAAAATTAGAGATTTTTCCGGGATACGCCCGGGTTTGGACAAATATATTTGTATTTAATACAGGTAACGCATATATATTTGTGGTCAATATACAAAAATTTAAATTGAATTTGCTAGGGTTAAACTTAATTTTTTTTTTTCAAATATATAAAAATACATATGGGATATGGGATGGTGAATGAAAATGTAAATAAATAGAGTTAATTAAGAGATGTTGTCTTCCCTCATCACAAAGCGTTGGAGAAGCTAATGGCAGATACCTCATCGATGGCTCAAGTATACAGTAAACAACTTTAAAGAGACTATGCGTGGATTATTTCAACATTTGTGTATTGCTGATGTGTGAGTTCTCTATCCATTTCATGATTTTCATCCCTACTAATCTAGAATCATGTGAAGTCCATAAACTCAATCATGAGTTTACAAAGTTAACACCATTTGAATTTGTTGTAGGAATAGAGAACGTAAGATGGAAGGAATCAGTCACAACGTGAGTGGAAAGTGGAGAATTTGGGAGTTGAGTTCATGCCTTTCAAATGTAGCTTTAGAGACTATCATTATCCTCAAGGAAAAAGGTCTTATGAGAATATGATCATGTTGATATATGTATTTGTTTTATTATATATATTAGTATTACTGGATGTGTTTAAGTTGTGGAGACCTATTATATACAACTGTAATAGGTCTAGTATGAATGTGAAAATTAATGGGTCTATATGGCTTGTCGATATGTTTTGTTAATTTTCTTTATGGTAGATAATAATCTGGAGGAAAGTTATCTGATGCGGCTATCTTTTTATAAACTTACTAGGTGATTTTCCCGTGCTCATGCACGGGCTTTAATATTTAAGAAATAAATATATTATAATAGTTGATTGATATTTACTTTAAATTTTATATTAATTTATAGTTTGTATGTATAATTTGTATTATTAATTAAATTAATTATATTATTTTAGTAATTATAATTTTATATATATTATATTTAGTCAGTTTTATCATATATATATATATATATATATATATATATATATATTGGATTCTTTCTATTTCTATGAATTCAACTATAATTTTTTTATTCTAAATATCTTAAGTTTTTGATTAATTATTTTATTTACATTTATGTTGGTTGTTATCTACGAAATATAAGTATATCTTAGTAAGATTATGTATTTTAAGATTTTTTGTGCTTAGAATGAAAAAAATAAAAACTAAAGTGTCTGATTCTAAATTACATAAGTAATAATAAATTTTTGAAAGCTTATGAACACATATCAATATTTACAATAATTAAAATATTTTATAAATTCTAAATAATTTATGCTATAGATTGATTGGATGATAAACTGAATTTTTTTAAAAATAATTTTAAAAATAAGGAATTCTGATTTGCTTTAAGTATTAGATTATGGTTATATTAAATTCCACAAACATAAAAACAGAAAATTAAACATCAAAAGAGTTATTAAGAAAACAGATAATCTTAACTATTAATTATAATATATCTACCTTGTTAAATTATAGTGTTATGATATATTAAAAGAATTGTAGTTATTTGATCAAAAGATGTTTATTATTAAATTTATTTTTAGTTTTGTTTTTAACATCTATTAAAATATGCAGTAAAAATGTGATTGTTTTTAAGAAATTATATTATATAAGTAAAATCTAATTTATATTTTTTGCTGTAATTGTAAGATATTATAATCAAATAAATATACAAAAAAATATTTCAATAATACTAATTATAATTTTTTGTACATTAAACATATATAAGTTTATGTTACTTAATTATTTCATGTAATCATCTAATAAAGTAGATAGATATATCAAAAAATAATTAATTTGAAAATATATATTTTATTGTTTAAATTACTTTTTAAAGAAAAAATATTTCTTTTCTAATATCAAGATTATTTGTATGAACTTTTTTAATGAAAACACATTATATACAAATATTTTTTTCATCTAGGGAGATATAGATATAAAGTATTTTATTACTTAAAAGTATAAATTATGTTATTTAAAAATATATTTAAGTTAAATATTACTATTTTGTAAACTTTCCTTTTTTTATGAAACCATATTATATATATACTTATTTTTTTCGTTCTAAATATTTTTGTAAATTTTATTAATATTTCCTTTTTATTTTATATTGTTATTTGGAAGATTTTAAAAAGGAAATAATAATATTAAAATATATTTGTAATTCATTAAGGGTATCATAGTAATCAACCAGCGTGAGAATTAACGTGAGCGCGACACCTAAGAAAGTGACTTCTCAAATAATATTATAGAGATATGATTCCTTTTTAAGAATGATAATGGCTGATTGAATCTTGATTGTTTTTTTGTTGTTGTTGAATATTGGCTGATCCAAGAGACTTTCTAAAAGATTTTAGCTATTGTTAATATTATTTCTGTTTTATTTGTCATTGTATTAATTTTTTCATGCACTAATTTAAAATTTTATCATTTATTTTAAAGAGTAATAGATGTATTGTTTATTATTTGATTAAAGCTTTTCAATTTACTTATATTGACATTTTAGAAGACTTTTGTATATATTTCTGCATCTTTGAGGTGATATGGGACCATACTGGATAGAATAGAACAACCAATATAATACAGGTTCATGTGAAAAGATTGTTCTATCTTAGCTAATGAATCAAATTTCAACCTTTTTGAGTAATTTTATATTTGGTTTAGGCTGGTGCTTATTTATAAAAATGTTTTATATATTTAAAGTAACACAAACGATTACAAAATACTAAAAACGACACAAATAGGATTCATGTGTCCTAAAGTATCTGATATTTATACTAAACTATTTATATATACAAAGGGGATTATGATGTGCTATGTGATTGAGAGAATGCAGAGCAACACATTTATGATCTTATAAGTATTTTCGAGCCCCACCATCTGATATTGTTGCTCACATCTATGATCTTATAAGTATGTGTTGGTGGAGGAGTTGAGATAATACATGGCCTTCGGAATAATTAAGTGTAGCACCATTGCTTTTGCGTCTAAAGCTGATCATGTTTTCCTTAAAAGAGTTGAATCCTATTAGTGACCCCTGAGAGCTACGCGAAGATGATCGCGTAAAATCTATCCACCCGCTAGTTTGGAAGCAGAATCTTAGTTGCACTCTACCACTCCACCATACCTTCAGTTCCAAAGGCTACAGAAATAATACTTGTGCAGACCTTTATTATCCATATTATGAATCTATCACTATAAAGATTGTAAGATACAATACATGTTTCTTTTTCCAGTTTTCAAAGATGGATGGCTGATTAGAAGCCCAAGAAGCTCCTCCAGAAATCACATTTGCATTGCCTAGATAATTGATAAGAGGTGATCGTATCAATCTCAGAAACATGTTCAAAACCAAACCCGAACCCCTAGCAAGTGGATTCATGTAACCACAAGAAAAATAAAGCTTGTTTCATCAACCAATGCAAAGACTGTTTATCAAATGTAGATTTTACCTTATTTTTTAAATTCTACTTCTGCGCTCTCGTTTCAGCAACCTATAAATCTCATCCGCCAGTAACCCCCCAAGATGTTAAATTATGGAATTGGACTTGTTCAAGGTTTTGGTGACCTCCACATACTTGAATCTAAATATATTGAGCTCTGAACCACAATAGATCTATTTATAGCCTTCTCTTTTTCTTCCTGCTTCCATACAGTTTCACAGCAGCTTGTTAGAAGACATCAAAGAGGCACTTACATTAAAAAAAAATACTATAAGTTTTAGGGTTTAAGGTTTTAGAGTTTATTTTTCAGGGTTTAGGGATTAGAGTTGAAGTTTCATAGTTAGGGTTTAGAGTTGAAGTTTCGTTGATTGGGGTTTAGAATTCATGTTTGAAGGTTTATGGTTTAAATTTGAAGTTTCAAAGTTTAGGGTTCTAGAAATGATGTTTCAGAGTTTAAAGTGGAAGTTTCAGGGTTCAAGTTTTAGAGTTGAAGTTTCATGGTTTAGGGTTTTAGAGTAAATTACTCAAAGAAGTGGTATAAGGATAAATCATCTATTAATCTATAATTTTTTAATTAGTCAAAGAAAAGGTATAAGGATAAATCATCCCTTTAATGAAACCTATTTTTGTAACTTTTGACTGTGGATGTTAGTTTAGGGACAAAAACTTAGATTTGGGTGCTAAAGGGCCTGAAATCAAACACCCAGCCCTATTAGATATTATTTCTTTTTAGGATGTAGGAAGTATTAATGTATCAATACGGAAGTCAATTAAGCCCATTGGGTAGCGAAGCCATTGTGAGAGTCACACACACAGAGATAAGTTCAAAGGTGTATTTCTACGTACGATTGCGATGGAACAACGTTGACCATTCCCGCGTCCAACCTTAAAATTGTAGATTAGTCTCCAATCCATCTCTTACTCTTTCCATGGCATCTTCTTTATCTCGATTCGTGTGGAAGTACGATGCCTTCTTGAGTTTCAGAGGGACAGATGTTCGCAGAAACTTCATCAGCCATCTCAACGACGCCCTCACAGACGAAGGAATCATAACATTCCATGACGACACAGACCTTGAGAGAGGCAGTTCGATCTTGAAAGGACTCGAGGAAGCCATGAATCAGTCGAGATTCGCAGTCGTCGTGATTTCAGAGGACTACGCTACATCTCAATGGTGCTTGAAAGAGCTTTCGTTTATGGTCGACTTAACTGAAAAGAAACGCTTCGACCTGATCCCTATATTCTATGAAATCGATCCTACGGCCTTGAAGAGCCGAAGCGGTTGTTTTAGCAAAGCTTTTCAGGATCATGAGAAGAGATTTGATGCTAAGACCGTGAGTGAGTGGAGAAGGGCTTTGGCTATAGTTGGGAACATATCTGGTTGGGATTCCAATACCAGGTTCCTTTCAAGTCCCTATTTTCCTCATTATTCATGGACCAGTTCAAATAAATGTTAACTTTGTATTTAACAATATAAAATAAGATCATTTTTAAAAGTTTATATATAGCTCTATATTTATATATTGACGTCTTTTTAAAAATTATAATCTTTAGGCATTTAAAGTTTTAGACCATAATTTATATTTTATTTTAAAAAGTATTCTTAATTTTGTTTTTTTTTTAATTATATAGTGGCCTTGTTCAACCAATTGCTCATGCTAATACATATAATTTTTTAAAAATTTATATGGATGGTCTTTGACGCAGGAGCGATGATTCAAAGCTTATACAAGAAGTTGTTAGAGATCTTTGTGATAGGTTATACTTAGAGTCTGAGCCATCAGACGAAAAAAGTGAATTTGTAGGGATGAGTCTCCATAAGAAACGCATGGAATCTCTTTTATCAATGGACAGCTCTGACTCTGATGATGTCAAAATGGTAGGAGTGTGGGGTATGGGGGGCAGAGGCAAAACAACCATCGCTAAATGTGTCTACGAAGCCCTCTCGACTCACTTTCCTAGTCGTTGCTATCTTGGGAACGTTAAAGATGATTTCCAAAAACATGGTGAATCATCATCATCATCATATCTGCGGAAGCAAATCATGTCTGAAATTTTCCCCAAAAGCCCCCTTAACGCACGGTGCGTCAGCCCTGAGGCAATGAGACGGAGGCTACGTGGAAAGAAGGTTCTTCTCATCCTCGATGATGTTGATGACGTTAAGCAACTCCAAGAATTGGCTGGAGACTGTAACTGGTTTGGACCAGGAAGCAGAGTCATTATCACGACACGAGACAAGCGTGTGTTAGATGAGCACTGTGTGAAACACATTTATGAAGTGAAGCCTCTCAGGACCACACAAGCGCTTCAGCTTTTCAGCAAGCATGCCTTCAAAATGAATCGTCCACAAGCAGAATTCAGACAACTCTGTTTAGATATTGTGGAGCAGCTTTGTGGTCTTCCTTTAGCACTTCGGGTCATTGGTGCGTCTCTGTATGGTCGGGAAATACCATTTTGGGAAGACAAGCTGTGTATACTGAAAAACAGTCTTGACAAATCTATATCAGTGGCGTTAAGAGTAAGTTATGATGCACTGGATGAGCCTGAAAAGATTGTGTTTCTTTATGTTGCTGGTTGTTTCAACGGAGAATATATGGATCGTGCGATTATGGTACTAGATCCCTTTGTGATCAAATCTAAACCAAGGTTGGTCACTCTGATGGAGAAGTCTCTGATTAGTATGTCCAACAATACGAGGCTATGGGTTCATGATTTACTTCAAGACATGGCTAAGGATATCACTTGTGAAGGAAAAATGAAGAAGCGTAAGATGATGTGGAACTTTTTGGATATCAAAGGCTTGTTCACTGAAAATGTGGTAAGATAAGCTTACATTTATTCTCTCTGTGCCTGTCTTCTTCAGTTTCTTATTTAATTTTGTTTCGACAGGGAAATAAAGAGATTGAGGTTGAGAGTATATTGCTCAACATGGGTGAAGAAACAGGGCTTTGCGTTAACCCGGAAACGTTTAAGAGGATGCGCAAACTCAAATTTCTTAAAATCCATAGTAATTTAACTGCTGCAGGGGGGAGCAAAGTGTGTATCGTCGACGATTTTGACTACCTCCCACCACTAAGATATCTTCACTGGGAGGCTTACACTTTAAAGTCATTGCCAACAAAGTTTGAGACCAACGTTTTAGTTGAGCTCAACCTTCCTGATAGCTCAGTCGAAACACTATGGAACGGAAGTCAGGTAATCTTTTTTTAAAGGAAAAAAAAAACACGAAGTGATTTCGGGAGAGGATTAAAATGTTTTTTGTGGACTGTGTGTTTATGTTAATCTGGAAAAATAATATGTCTATCTGTGTATGTCCCACTTTTGTAACCTTTCCATATATGTCTGCTGGTAACAAATGTCGTGGTTCTAATCTATGACAGGACCTTGGGAGTCTAAGATACATGAACCTTAACAGATGCAAGAATCTGACTGAAATTCCAGACCTTTCAAAGGCACAGAGCCTCGAGTATTTATGCCTTTGCGATTGCGAAAGCTTGGTAGAGCTTCCTTCTTCTCTTGGTCATCTTGATAAGCTACTTAAGCTGTCTATGCTAAATTGCAAGAAACTCAAGAGTCTCCCGCGTAACATCAAACTGAAGTCTCTCAAAACTCTTTCTCTAGACGGATGCACATTGATACAAGAATTTCCATTCGTTTCCGACCATATTGAAGAGTTGGGATTGCGCTGCACATCAATTGAACTAGTGCCGGATTCGATCGGCTGTCTCTCGATGCTCATAGAACTTCGGTTATCACATTGCAAGAGACTGAAGAATCTCCCTGACACCTTGGGGAATTTGACTTCACTCAAACATCTCACCATGTCTTGCTGTCCCAACATCACAGTGTTTCCAGTGCTTGGCAATGGAGTAGAAACTGTGTCCTTGAACGGAACACCGATCGAGGAAGTTCCCTCATGGATAGGGGATAAGGTGAATCTATCGTGCCTTGACATGTCAGAGTGCAAGAAGCTCCATAATCTGCCTCACTCGCTGAGGAACCTGAAAAACCTGAAGCTGCTTTATCTCCGTGGGTGCATTAATATCACTGAGATCCCACAGGTTGCAGGGGAAATGAGAAGATTGGATTTATATGGGACGTCAATAGAGAAATATGGAATTCTCTCTGAAGAGGAAAAACTCGAGTTGCACAATCGTGATATGGACTTCTTGAAAGGCTTTCTCACTCGCTATGTCCGGAAATACAAGAGAAAACGCAACTCTTTATAAGTTGATGACTTCTCCTAATGGACTCGGATTTGCAGTATTAAAGGTCTTCAACAAGACTTGACTTGGTTGCTATGCCAAGTTCCACCGTCCAAAGAAGAAAGACGGTTATACTTGGAATGGAATCCGTTTAATCTTTGATGCTAACCAAATGGTTTGATCAAGAAAACCGAATCCCAAATACAATTATTAGACCAATAAGTTGGTCAAGAGGAAAGGAGAATCACGATTTCCTAAGTTGTAGGACATAGATTCCCATTTCTCCAATGTTTCATAGTTTTGTATGATTGGCAAAGGAACCCTTTATTTTCTTTTGTATTAAAGATCTTAGTTGCAAGACAATAGGCAGAATGCATACTTGTAAGTTGTGTTCTTGTTCTTTTTTTGTTTCTAATCGAGTTAAAAACTTGGTGTTCTTAGTTATGTTGTTAAACTTGATCGTGTTCAACTTTGCTACCTCTGCCAGATAACTTGAGAAGCTTAACAACAACTGAGTAACCGAAACATTTTGGTAATCTTTTCACTGAGAGCTTCTATCAAAACCCACGTGTTATACTTTTCAAAGTATGTTTAATGCTAAAGCATAAGAGTTAGATCTCAGAGTATGCCATTCTTCATGGAGTGTATTTTTGCTCTTATTGGCTAAAATGTAAGAGTTAGATCTCAGAACATTAGTAAAAATCTTTTT